>PVJL010000971.1:22671-77452 GCA_004026885.1 Lyroderma lyra | reverse complement strand
CTATTCCGAGTGCCTGTGGCAATCACCATTCCTGGAATGTTCATAGCATACAAATCTTTTCTTTCCTTCCTTCTTGTCTTCCTCCAGCTTAACCGCTTTGACTTCATTTCTTTTTAGCAGCACAGGGAATGCACTTATTCACCTTTCTTGTTCTTGGTGCAGGGAGCGTGGTGAATATCTTATGTTTTTAGGTTTGTCGGGGAAGGCAAAGAAGGTTATAGGGAGGAATCTCTGATGGACTTTGTAAGAATTCAAGTGTGGGGAGTAATGTCACCAAGATGGTGACATAGGTGATTACTAATTTTGCTCTTCCTCACAAGAAGATAACAACTATTTATTGACAAGGTATCAGTGAGAAAATCCTAGAACACAGGGATAAGGCTTAAACACCCTCCTGCATTGCAGACCAAAACAGACCTCATTGGAAGGGTGAGAGGAACAGCTACACCTGTCCACACTGCTCCTTCTCACCATGCCAAGAGGCCTCCCTTAAGCCTTCAGGTGTAAAAGCCCACTGTGGACATCAGGCTCCCCCAGCCTGTGGGTCACTTCTTGGGAACTCTTCTTCAGTCTCACCCCAGAAGGATTACAGGTGACTGTACCACTTGACCACTGGGAATCTGATTGTGATGGAGAAGGGAGCAGGGGCTTGCTACAACCATCACTCAGATCTTTGTGGCCTGAGTTCCTACCTGCAGTGCCCAAGTACTACTCCCAAGCATTAGCTTTGCTCACCTGCAAGCCATGACCAAATAACCTAGGATGCAGGTGGGCCTTATTTGGGTCCTCCAAGGAAGATCCTTGACAGCCCTGGAGCCTGGCCTGCTCCCACCCAGGCAGAAAAGTGATGTCATAGCCCCACCCAATTCTGAGTACAGCTCCTAGCCCTCCCAACCAGAAAGCATAACCAGAACAACTGGAAGCTGTGTAGCCTAGCAACATGCATGCAGAGCATACAGCAGGCAGAGCTGATTGACTGCAGAGCAAAGCCAGTGGCTCTGTTTGGCAAAGGAACATGGAGCATGGATTGGCTTAAATCAAAACCACAAACAGCCTGTCGGGCTTGGAGTCAGTTCTCCCCCTCCTCCTACGTAGGAAAACTAACTTGTAGCCCCACTCATTGCTGAATGTGCTTGACCTGGGAGCCTAACCAGAGCACACTGACAGCTGCATAGCCAATTCGACAGCTCTGCTCATTGTAGAAAGCCAGAGAGCACAGCTCATGGATTTCCTCAGCTGCAGAGCAAAATGAGTAGCCCCGTCTGGCCAGGGAATTCAGTGCAGTCTTTCCTAATTTGGCTTCTCAAACCGTGAGCCACAGGGGTCCTTGGGCCCATCCTGCTGCCCCACCAAGGTAGGAACGCTAATTCATAGCCTCACCTTCTGAGTATAGTATCCAGTCCTGACATCTTGTAAGCTTGAGCTGAGAATCCAGGCAACCATGGAGCCCCCTTGTATATAGCCTTTCTTGGGCCTGGAACGGAGCCAGAAGACCTCCCCCACTGTTCTCATTCAGTGGCACCTCCCTCCAACCCCAGAGCTTGGGCAGTGTCCTCATCTCAGAAATGGACCCTGATAGCAAGCCCCACCTGCCCAAGAACATTACTAGCAGATATATCCAAAAACTGATACTAAGCCGACTAATAAAGAACTATCTCTGCCAATCTGCAAACCTGTCAAGTCCGAGAGCAGACACTGCTTACTCAAATGTGCAGATACCACAATAAGAAATTGTGACAAGTCAGGTAAAATGACACCACCAAAGAAAACTAATAAAGCTCCCTTAACTGACGCTAAAGCAATGAAGATCTACAATTTATCAGGAAAGAATAATCCTCTTAAGAAAATTTAGCAAACTAAGGAACACAGAAAATTAAACAAAATTAGGAAAACAATGTATATGAACAAAACAAAAAGTTCAACAAAGAAATAGAAACCATAAAACAAACAAACCCAAAAACCTAGAGTTGAAAAATATGACTGAAGGATTAAGTAGCTTTAAAAACAGGCTTGACCATGCAGGAGAAAGCATCAGTGACCCAGAAGACACAACATTTTAAATTGTCCAGTAAGAGATACAAAAAGAAAACCGAGTGAAAGGGGGTAAAGAAAGACTGTAAGATTTATAGGATACAACAACAACAAAATCTGCATTATGGTTATGCCAGAAGGAGAGGAGAAAGGGACAGAAATCTTATTTAAATCAAAAATGGCTGAAAAGTTCCCAAACCTGGGGAAAGAAATGGACAGCCAGATCCATAAGGCCCAAAAGTTCCCGAACACACACTGAATTCAGTAGGGCTACGTTGAGATACATTATAATTAACAAAAGTCAAGGACACAGAATTTTTAAATCAGCAAAACTAAAAAGAGAAGTTACATACAAGGAAACCTCCACCTTTTGTGAATTTATCAACAAAAACTTTTTAGAACAGGAGAGAAAGGAGTAATAGTTTCAAAATATTGGCAGAAAAATCAACTCTCAACCAAGAATTCCATGCCCAGGAAAGCTGTGCTTCAGAAATGAAGGTGAGATCAAGTCTTTCCTGAATAAACAAAAGCTGCGGGAGTTTATGACCACTATTTGCTTTCCAAAAAATGCTAAAGGGAATTTTTTGAGTGAAAGTACAAGGGCACTAATTAACATAATAAAAACATAAGAAAGTAGCGGAAAAGTCACTGATATATATAGTCAAAATTAGATTCTATAATATGGTGGTTCATACTTCACTTAAAACTCTAGTTTAAAAGTTAAAAAAACAAATGCAGTAAAAATAACTGTAACTACAATTATCTTATTGGATATACAATATCAAATTATGTAAAATATGATATCAATAACCTAAAATGTGAGGTAGAGGAAAAGTAAAAGCATAAATTTTAGGAATGTATAAAGGTTAAGTTGTTATCACTTGCTAATATTTTAAAATATGTAAGCCTCGTGGCAACTACAAGGAAAAAAATTGAAAAGAAGTTAAGGCCTATAGACACCAAAAAACATTAAAACACAAAAAAGACAACAGAATAAGAAGGAACAATGGATCCACAAGAGCCAGAAAACAATTAACAATACTGTCTTCCTTATCAAATAATTTCTCCAAATAGAAGACATAGAATGGCTGAAGGAATTGAAAACAAAACTTGGTAAGTCATGCTACCTACAAGAGACTCACTTTAACCTTAAAGATACATATAGGCTGAAAGTGTAGAGATGGAAAATGATATTTCAAGCAAATGATAACCAGGAAAAAAAGGCAGGAGTAGCTATACTTATATCAGACAATATAGACATTAAAACCAATATGATAAAAAGGACAAAGGTCATTATATTCTAATAAGGGGTCGATCTATCTAGAAGATAAAATAATTGTAAATATTTGCACTTGAATATTTGCAGAACACTTAAATATATAAAGCAAAAACTAATAGAGTTTAATTGGGGAGTGTAATACCCCACTCTCAACAATGGATAAATCATCAGACACCAAAGCAATAAGGAACGATGCCATCAACCTAACAGACGCGTGCAGAACATTTGACAACAGCAGAATACACGTTCTTTTCAAGTGCACGTGGAACATTTTCCAGGACAGACCGTATGCTAGTCATAAAGCAATTCTCAGCAAATTCAAAAAGACTGAAATCATACCAAGCTCTCCTCTGACCACAGTGGTACAAAACTAACAGTAACAGGAGGGAAACTGGACATTTCACCAAGACAGGCATACTGCTCCCTGTCTTCTTTGTGTGAAGGTAAGACCCGCCACTGACAAAAGCTAAAAATGCACATACCATAGGGAGCAATTCCACTTCTGGATGTTTATCCAAAGAGAATGAAAACACCAATTTGAAAAGACACATGCACCCCGACGTTCACTGCAGCGTTATTTACAATAACCAAGATATGGAAGCAAGCTAGGTGTCCACTGACAGATTAATGAATAAAGGAGATGTGATATATACACATGTGTTATATATTATATATATACTACACACACACACACCCCAGGATGCCAGAAAATGTATACATATTTTAAGAGATGTTACCTATTTATGTATTACGGAAATACTGATGGTAACCACTGTGAGCACCTCTTGTCGTTGCAGAAGTCAAATGTGACCTGTATTCATCTTTTGTTATTGGTATACATTGAATATTACAATTTTAATACAGTTTTGTCCTTTCTTAAAATGTATATACACTTTTTGGCACCCTCTGTATGTACAGGGTCCAGTAGAAGTAATGCCCTTTTTTAAGTAGTATAGTATAAATGGACCTGTTGTTTTAGTAACCTTTGTGTTCTAGGTTTATAAACATGTGTTCATAAAAAGGGTGTTATTTGTGCCGGACCCTGTGTACACACACACACACACACACACACACACACACACGGGAATATTACGCAGCAATACAAAATGAAATCTTGCCATGTGTGATACAGGGTATCATGCTAAATGAAATAAGGCAGAGAAAGAGAAATCACGTATGGTTTCACTTACATGTGGAATCTAAAAACAAAACAATAAATCATGACTTCATTCATATGTGGACTCTAAAACCAAAAGCAACAAAGAAACAAGACAAACAAACAATCACAGACACAGGCAACACCAGGTGAGTGGTTACTAGGAGGTGGGGCAGGAGTAGGAGAGGGAGAGAGGGTCGGCCGCGCGGTGACGAAGCTGGGCGTGAGCACGCAATGCGGTGTGTGGCTGGTGGTTACAGAAACGCGCACTTGAAACCTTCATAATGTTACTAACCAGTGTCATCCCAGTACATTTAATAAAGATTTAAAAAATATAAAAGAATCTAAAAGGCAGACACTTCTGTTTGTCACATGCAATCAATTTAAGCTCCCGTTCCTGTAAATGCATTTCGGCCCGGAGCCTTCCCCTCCGGTGACGTTAGCGTCACTCAGGCTCAAGCGCCAGCTGTTGTTTTTCCCAACGGGGACACTGAGGAATTTCCCCAGATTACCAACTGACTGCTGGATTTAGGTTCCACTTTTATAGTGTTTTCAACAAAAAAATTAAGGCAGGCTTGCTGAACAGTGTTCCCACGAGTGACTGTGTGTGTATACTCGAGGCACTGGGTTTGGACCCCATTAACCCCCCGGGGTGAGAGGTAACGACTAAGGCTGTTAGCGGAGGGACCCCAGGCACAGCGGCACTGCACTCACCTTGATGTTGGTCCCCAGGGATGTAATTTCAACTCTTCATTAAGTTCAGCTCTCACTAATTAGCAAGTTGTGATCATTTGGCAGGGCTGAGGTCCAATACACCAAATAGATACTGTGGACGAACAGAGTCAATACTCAAACCATTTTTTAAAGAAATCATTTACATACGGTAATTTGCTAGTCCTAACCCGTTTGTTTTCCCACTAAGTATCGGTACCGCCCAGCCCAGTGGCTCTCCGACCAGCGCCGGCCCAGGTGGGAAGCCCCCGGGCCCTGCCTCGCCGCTTCCGTGGTCCCCGGGAGGCCCTGAGCACGCGGCCGCGCACGCCCCCGGGGGGCCCTGAGCACGCGGCCGCGCACGCCCCCGGGGGGCCCTGAGCACGCGGCCGCGCACGCCCCCGGGAGGCCCTGAGCACGCGGCCGCGCACGCCCCCGGGGGGCCCTCAGCACGCGGCCGCACACGGCCCCGGGGGGCCCTCAGCACGCGGCCGCACACGGCCCCGGGGGTGTTCGTGCCGTAGGATGGAGAACGCGCTTTGGAAACGACGGACCCAGCCATAATTTCAATTACTTTAATCTACAATCCAAACTGAGCCGAATCCGTTTTACCAGATTGTGTACTATTTTAGGGACGAGCGCCCTGGGGGGAAGGGAGCCGGGGAGCCGTTCCAAACCGCAGCCGTGACCAGTTCATCGGGAACATCCAGTGCAAAGCACGGTCGCCGCAGGGCCCCGCCGAGCAGAGCGGGGCCGTTCCCGACGGCACTGGGTCACCGCCACGTACACAGACGTCCTTCACCATGACATGCCCGGACACCCAAGAACAAGTCCTCCTAACTCCAACCCCCGACCCTCGCCCGTTTAGGACGGAGTTTACATCAACACGCACAATACGACAAAAATATTAGGATTACAGGCCCTGGAGTCAGACGACACTAAGTTCAAGTCCATCCGGGGTGTGTGGCCTTGGACAAGCGACTCAAATTCTCTAAAATGCAGTTACCTGAGGAAGTGGACGCCGTAGTTCACGGCCGAGATCCCCTTCAAGGAAGGACCCCTCGCCCCAGCTGTTGGGAGTGGTGATGGCGGAAAGCCGCCTTCTCCCCGCCCCTTCTTGAGGGCCTCCCCGACGAGGATCACCTGCTCCAAGACCACGCCCCTTCCTGTGACAGCCCAGCTGTCCAGGCTCAGCCCGAGGCCCCTCCCCTCCGAGTCTCCGTGAGCAGACCGGGCTTGGGTCAGCCTGAGAGCTCCGGCGCCACCGCCGCTGAGACCTGCTTCTGGCATCTTCCTTCCACAGGTGTGGGCCCCAAAGGTACTCCTTAGTAAACATTAAGCACATTAAACCCCGTCTCAGACCGCTTCCCGGGCAATCAGACCTGTGACGCTCATTTAAAAGCAAACACACAAGCACAAGGGTGGATTCGTTCCTTCCACAGACGTTTGTTGGAGCGGAGGCGCCAGATGCCCAGCACACGGCAGCGGGCACGGGTGCCTGAGAGCCGAGACGCGTGAAGAGGCCGGAATGGGTCTTGCTTCAGCACCACGGCCGCACCTGTCTAGGTGTCTAGTTGGCTAAGATCGGGATGTCCGTGTTGCGTTCAGAGACCATGAAACCCTTGTCAGCCTGCCTGCGCCCCTTCCCACACGCTCTCCTTCCTCACCTTCCGCGCGGGGCGGCGGAGGTGTCAGCCCCTTCTGCTTGCCCGGGCGCCCCCCTGAGCAGTCTCCGCTTCTGCGCTCACGCAACAGTCCAGCCTCTCGGACACGCCAGGCCAGAGGCCTGCCCAGACGCAGCACTCCGCTGTGCACTCACTGGGGTCTGGGGGCTCGAAGTTCTAATTGGGAAACGGGGCGCGGGTTGTGTCGGGTTTCAAACCCCACAAGCCATGTGGTCTGCTGTGGCCACGCGGGGCTCTGCCTTGGAGGCTCGCCGATGCAGTAACTCCCATCGCTTTCCTTGAACTGTCTCGGCGTTGGGAACCCATTTCTAGTCGAGGGGTTTGAGAACCTACTTACCCTCCAAGTAGGGCTCCACTTTCGACACTCAGATACCAAGAAGAAATCCGTCTTTTCTCTGGTACTGGCTGAAGCATTCCTTTTGTGAGTTAGAAACATCAAAAACCTGACTATGTGAATGTGAAAAAGAGCCAAGGAGTCAAACGCTCCAGGGACTGGGAAAGGTCATTGCTTAAACTTTCGGAAGGATCTCACCACTGTCCTGTCCCCTGACGCTCCTCACAGGCCACTCGCTGAGTAATTACCGCCCCTGCAGACAGGCGGCCTCCTGCAGCCAGCCCCTTGCTTCTCCAACAGCACTAACACAAGCTATTTCTTGACTCTCTTACCCAGCGATCGATGCATAAAAATGCTGTGCATAGCATCGGCTGGAAGGCAAATCTACGGACTTATAAAACGGGCTCCTAGCTCTTGTCTCGGAACCCCTCACTTAGCTCCTTTCCCCCTCCATCTACCTCCACAATTGGCCCTAAGTTAAACTGGACTGGACTTGGTATGTCTTCTTTAATCACCGAAACATCCATGTTTCTTACACTGTCTTAAATGTGTGAATCGGAGGCTTTATATTTCTTCCCATTTCTCTACTTCAAAATTACATTGTATTTTATGCCTGTTTCGATCGCAAGTGACTTTTCTCTACAATCGTCCAGGATGGAAGTCATGAGCCAGATTAGACATGGAGGATAGGACAAAAAGTTGCAACATTTATCTAATAGGAGTTAAAGAGTTACAGAATAAAAAAATGGGAGGGGGTATGTACAAAGAGGTAATGGCTAAGAAATTTCCAGTATTAAAGATGTTACTTTCTATTTTCAAATGTAGTGTTAATTACTTAAAATAGATTCCTCAGTGACAAAAATTGTCCATGTTTATTTGCTTACAATTTTATAACCTATAGAGGGCATGTAGGAAGAGCTTTTTGTAATGTGGTAAACAGAGTGAAATCACCTTTTGTAAAAGCTGATACAATTAATTATATTCAATTTGACATTTATCCCCCAAGAACAGATAATTGCAAACACCCTTGTAGAGAGTTTAATCAGCAAGCTGAACAATCAGAAATGCAACCATGTTTCACATTACAATGTTCAAGTCCTTAAGTTTTTTTCACAACTTAAATGTAAAAGTAAATTTTACCATGACTAAATTTTACTGTGACTATTTAGTAACTAAATGGTCATGCACTCAGCTGACTCCATTATCAACAATCGTTATTGGAAAAAACTCAGAATTTCCTGTAAGAATCAACACAGAGATTCGTTTCCCCATATCAACTCCATCCCTGTACCCTTTATTGTCTGTGGCAAAGTAAAAATAAAACAACTTATGTGGCTTTTCCCTCCTGTTAGGGTTGTTTTGATTAAAAATAAGAACATTAGATTATTTAATTTACATAATAATACATTAACATTTTACTTTTTTATTTTAGCAGAAGAAAATATATTAACATTTTACTTTTATTATTTTACTCAAAGATTTATGTAATATAAATATTTTTTAATAATAATATCACTTTGATTTCTTGAGAATTCTACCTGGCACTTGTATGTGTTTATAAAAGTGAAACATACGAGGGCTGTCCGGAAAAAATCCAGCCATAAATGCCTCTATTTTTTATATTAGGTGGCTGCATACTTTCTGGACAGCCCTTGTAAATAGTTCCTACTATCACAAAGGTATATTTTGTTAAAAGAAAACAGACAAGAATAGCAGTAATATCTCTCTCTTTAAGAATACATTATTGCAAAACCTCTTGGCAGTCAGATAAGACAAAAAAATTATTTAAATAACCTGATTTTGATTTCCAAAACTGAAGAATCCTACACACTTGTGCATTTAAAATTATTAAATAAATAACAGTTCAAATCACACATAAAACAAGACTGTATATTCCTACTTATTAAAAAATTATAGATTTACAAAGTTCGATGTATGCTTACAAATATATTAATTAAAAAATAACATCTATACACATATGAAATATATGAATACATTGTTAATTTAAATGTTATATAAATCTCTTTGCTTTTAGATAAATGCTACTTCCTATTTTTTATTTCTTCATCTTTTTAATTGTCAACCTCTAAATGTATAGAGCATGCTTACCTAAATATCAGAAAATAAGCAAAAGTTATTTAATTATAAAATATTCTAATGTACTTAAATCTCTCTGAAATTGCTATTTTAAGATATTAGAAAGCTAAAAAAAAAACTCTAAACAATATCTAATGTGGGTGCTGCAGAAAAACAATGTCATTGATGAAAGCCTTACCAAGCTCTTAGCTAGAAACATAGCAAAATAAACAAAATAAACTTTGAGACTGCTACTTGAAATTTTAAAACATGGAATAAAGCATGTATTTAGTGATTCCAGAATAGTAAAGAAAAATAGTAGTGTTAGCCTATGTAATTTAGCTCTGTAACTAGATAAACATACTAGAATTCAAGATTTCTAAGCATACAAACCCTTAAATTTAATCGATTGCAAAAGAGTTGACATTCAAAAATTCAACATATTAGCATTTAATGGCATCACCTAACTCCATGGAGCTTAACCATGTTTAATTATGTAAATGTTCTTGAATCACCAAATCCATGAATACCTAGGTTGAAAGTACCTTAGTCTGTATCAGACTCAGAAGTATTTATAATTCATAGGCTGGGGCTTAGTGAACCAGGATATTGGTTAGCATGACTCCAATGGGGTGCCTTAGGACATATGCAAGCCCCAGACAATAAACAGGAAATTAGAGAGGCAAGTAAAGGCCAAGTACACAACAAAATCAAAGCTGATGGGTAAGGAACGAGCAATGCAGAGAAGAGCCAGAGTCTAAGAAAGGCAATACAAGCAGCCAGTGGCCAGGAACTCTAGATAACAAGCTCAAAGGCACAAGAATAGAGGCACAGAACCAAGAAGACCTTCATCATCAGGCCCACGTTCTGTCCCCAACAGGATGCTTCTTGATGACCACCTTCCTGAGTAAGAATTGGTTCCAAGGCTAATACGTACCCTGGGCTGATAGGGGTCAATGAGAAGCAAAGACACAGACAACACAGACCTGTCACCTCATCGCTCCCTAAGAAGAGTACATGTAGTAGGAGTGAGAAAAGCTCTTTGCAATATTAGTTATGATTTTGGCAAAACCCCAAAACTTACATGCTAGTACCAAATGCATGGAAAATATTTTTAATAATGCCTGAATTTAGGAATGTGCTTTTGACCATCAAGTATGCATGTGTGTTTCAGCACATGCGCATGCGCAGTCCTAAGTTTGCTCACATCCCCAGCTATAGCCTAGGGAAACGAGAGGGAGCGAGGGAAATGCTGACGCGCGAACGCCACAGCAGCACTGATTAATGAGTGGAGTTAAGTAAAGAAAGTCGGGACTCTGCTTTCACAAAAAGTTATCCCCCAAAAGTAGTTTCCCTCTAAACACCTGCGACAGACAAAAATAACAAACGTGATCCAATTATCTTCGGAAACAGAGACCTAGGACACACTGTAAGGTCGCCCAGTATCACAGCTGCTTCACAAATGAGTCCCAGTGCGCTTGCCACTTGGATCTGCGACGTTCAATTCAATGTGGTTGAAAGCAGGATTATCAGTTCCTCCATCTTCCATCGGATGAGATTTATAACTTAAAACATGCTTCTTCTGAAAGAAAACGTTAACATGGTGATTACAAAAAAGAAACTGTCCATTCATTCAATTCTAAATGATCATTACTACTGATTTCTATCCCTAAATCAGCTCTGTATTCCACTGAGGGAGAGAGACACAACAAGAACAGGTCACCTAACAGGTCAAATGCCTGCCTTGTCCATCCGAGTTCGACAGTGCGAAGGCCAACGGTAGTCTACCCAGGTGATAAACGCAGTCTTAGTAATTTGAGGAAAAAGAAAGCCAACTTACTTTCTTAAATACATCAAAATTGGATAAAAAGTCCTCTTTGGTTAATAGAAGTCTGCGGTCTAAGTTTTGTTTTCTTCCTCCTGAAAAACACATGCATTATTTACAGTTTTAAAAGAAATTCCTGTAAGTACCCAGTGCCAGTCCAACAAGCAGGCATTTGACTTGGGCACATTCAACTCCGTGTGCTCATTAAACTCAAAGAGGATGAGACTCTTCTAAATCCTGGTGGAGACTTAGCCCCCCACGTCCCTGCCCTCAGTCAGTCCCAGATTCGGCAAGGCCCTCTCTGGGGTAACTGTGAGCTCAGTGCTTAAAGATAAGCGGAGGCCGACGGCCTCTTCCGGGGCTCCACTAGAGAGAGAGCCATCGGCCCCATGCTGGCGGGAAAACTGGTCCCAAAACACCCTTCCTGACCCGCCGACAAAAAACCGTCTGCCTCTGCTTCACACGGTGGGGTTGCCTCTCCCCTGTTTGGTGGTTTCTAATGTGGACACGTGTGAAAAGATGCAGGAGATTATGAACACCTGAATATATTATTGAAATGAAAATCAGTGTGATGATTCGTGTTTAATCCTCCCCTAAGGTTTTGCTTCCGAAAATTATTCTCTCGTTTGGTATTTTACTTGTGGATCAAAGGGGATGCTTTTAAAACTGTGTACCTCAAAGAGTGGTTCTCAGACTACCTCTGCCCAAACCGCCTAGGAGATGCACTTAGAATGGAGACTTTGGGACGCCACGCTGGACGAACCCAATTAGAACCTCTGAGGTGGGGCCACCAAAGCCTGGTTTTTTTTTAACCAACTTGCCGAAATGATCATTATGCCCTCTAATGTGTGAGCACCCCCACTTCAGTAAAGATACAGTGGTCTCTCAGTTACTGGCATCCCCGGGGATACATGACAACAGACTCTCCATGACCCAGAACTCAGGCCACCGGCACTCTCAAACAAGCGGCAAACCCTCAAGCAGCAGGCAAAGAGCTTTGTCCAGCTGCCTGCGAGGGCCGGTTGTTTGCGTCCCAGTTAACGAGAGTCTGCTGGTCCAGGCTTTCGGTTGCAGGGGCCTCTGCTCTTCCGGAGATGGGATCAACTTCACATGAATTCACTCAACACTGCTGAGTGCCTCCCACGTGCTGGAGACTCTAGCAGGTGCCGGAGAGGCAGAGAGGAATTAAACAATCACTGCTATCTCAGCTCGGGGCCTCCTTCAGGAATTGTTTACCCCACTTTTCTGATGACCAGACACACTCACGTGCACGGTACGTGGCCGGGTAAAGCTGAAGTCTGTCTGGCCTGAACTCTTACAGATTCCTAGTACCTTGCAGATTTTAAAAAGACATTTCCTAAGGGGTGTCAGGATTTTCTGTTTCTAGATTTTTTCCAATGTGCTCACAGCTGCTAGGGAGTGGGAGTAAGTGATTTATGAGAGTCATGAGGTAGAAGTGCTTTGTTTTGTTGTTTTTGTTTTGTTTTGTTTTGTTTTTTTATCACTGGATGCCTGCTCACCAAACAACATATATAGTTGTATAATATGTGGTTATCAGAATCAAAGCATTTAAGGGGGAAAAAAAGGAGTACTCTAGTACCTAATTTGTAAAGAAAGAAAAATGGATTGAATAAGGCCCAAAGGTCAAATAGTACAAGAAGACTGGTTAGGTATATTCTGGATCTGAACAATTGGGTTAACTGGTGAGGAAATTTCAAAATCTGCCTTAAAAACACATCCAAATGGGTAAGAGAATAAACCTACTGTGCTGGTAATTTTATTTATGAGAAAAAGCACAATCCTTTTTGAAAAGAAAGCAAACAGTTTGAAACAACTATATGGGAAGTAACTTATAGCTACAGACTTTATCATAAATGTATAATAAGTATACATTGTAATATGTAAATATTATAATTCATATAATTACAGATATAATTATATTATCACCAGTAATTATTAATGTAATTTATTAATTATATATACAAGTGTCAGAAGTTTGAAAGACAGTGTTACCCAGTGCCAAACAACAATGACCGAGAGTAAGATTTCTTAGGGTCACAGTGCTGGTAGCTTTGTAGCATAAAGTGAACCAACACACTGTGGACAGAGCACACATACTTGGATAAAGCATAGTTATTACACATGCGATAAAGAGGACATTCTAGTTGCTATGGATGTGTATGTGGGAGGGAATGGATGAGATGAGAGGGCCCAGCACTCTTCACCAACTCCACCTGGCTACCCTGGTGTGAGCCACTGCGGTTGCTCACCTGGATTACTGCATTAGCCTCCTACGTGCCCTCCATCCCTTACAGACTATCCTTAAGACCGGATCGGGGGCTCCAATGAGAATTATTGGAAAAATAATTGAAAAAATATCCCATATAGTAGACCTAAAAGACAAAGAGAGATGGAAAAATAGGAGAGAACAGATCAGAAAATTAGAAATACTAACCAAACTCAAATATTTGACTAATAGGAATTTCCAGAAAGAGAAAAATAGAAAATGGCAGGAAATTACAGAAGAAATAATACAGGAAAATACCCTCAAACAGAAGGACACAGTCTTCAGGTTGAAAGAACCCCACTGAGGGCTTAGGACAAGGCAGCCACTGTGAAACGGGTCAAATGCAAAGGGCATTAATATTCTCAACAGCGACATAGTAAGTGAGCAGGAAATAAGACATCCTTTAAGAAACAAGAAAGTTATCTTCAACCTAGGATTCTCTACTCAAATAAACTATTAATCAAGTGTGAGAGAGAATTAAAGAAAATTTTTTCAGACATGCATGGTTTCCAAAATCTCTTCTCCTGTCCACCCTTTCTCAACAAAGTGCTGTAGGATGTGCTCCATTCAATTAAGGGAGTGAACAAGAATTAGGAGTAATGATATGGGCAGAAGGGAATCCAGCATAGGAGGGAGACCAAGGGAATTACAAGAATGAGGACAAAATGAAGTCCCAGGATAGCGGTTTTACAGCCATCCGACAAAGCAGTGTATACTACTATGTGTACTATCAGTTTGGTTTTTTAAATTACTTTTTAAAAGTTTATGAGCATCTTAAAATAGCATTCATGCATGTTTAGATATAAAGATTATAATTATTATTCTTTACATGCATATACTTCTTTACAGTTTACAAAGGTCAGTGTAGGACAATGAAAGCTCATGACACAAGGTTGTTGCAAAGATACGTGTAAAATCCCTAGCATGGTAGTAATGATATACAAAATCCTCAAGCATTTTATTTTTGTCTTAAAGCAACCTGGGAGATAGGCAGGTCAATTACTGTTATCCTCATTTCACACAAAAAATAGCTAAGACTCAGAGTAGCTATAGAGACTTCTCCGAGTTCATGCAGCTAGTAAATGGCAGTTGATTTAAATAGAGATGAGTCTTCTGCTTTCAAGTCCAGTCCTTCAAATTCACCATGAGAGAAATGGAAAAAATGATTACACTAGTTATGATCAGGACTATAGTAAAATAACATAAATACCTATAAAATGATATAGTAAAGACTGATATAGAGGTAAATACAATACTAAATCAGGAGTGTCCAACCTTTTGGCTTCCCTGGGCCACACTGGAAGAAGAATTGTCTTGGGCCACACATCAAATACACGAACGCTAATGACAGCTGATAAACTAAAAAAAGGTCCGTGCATAATTTTTGTAATATCTTACGAAAGTGTACAAATTTGTGTCAGGCCACATTCAAACCCTTCCTGGGCCACGGGTTAGACAAGCTTGGTTTAGATAGTTACCTGTTGGTAGACTGATAAGCATCCCCACGAATACTGTTATCAAAGTTCCAAGAGTGCTTAAGTATAGATATGATAACGAATACCAGTTATCCATCAGTGGAGTCCTAAGAGAGAGCAGACGCATAACTGTAAGATTTCATGTTATGCCACTAGCAACTAGGAGTATAGGTCAATAATCCTCATGGCAAAGTCAAAATGTAATACTTAATAATGTTTTTAAGGTCATAATCTGCTACCCCAATTTATCAGGAATAAAAAGCGTGACTTAACCTTGACCATGTACTACAATACTAAATGTCCATGTGTATTCATTCAACCTCTGCTTCACGTCCCAGGTACTGTCCTTATCATCGGAAAGTCTACCATAGAAAAGGTAGGTAAGTCTCCTGCCCTCATCAAGTTTACATTCTAATGGGCAGAGAAATACAATAAATGAGTAAACTAATTAATAAATATAACAATTCCCACCAATGGAACGTGCTATATGTAAAATAAAACAAGGCAACGCGGCATTAACAGGGTAGAAAAAAGGAACTGCGTGCTAATGACGTGTGGTCACAGAAAGCCTCGGTGACATCTGAACTGCGAGCTGGACAACGAGTTCTTAGGAAAGCAGCCCGTAGAGAGGTAACCACCACCTGACCGAGGCACACTGAGCAAGTACTGGAACTTAAAAACTAACAACCGAATCTGGTAACTGAAACCCAGTAGCCAGGTGACCAGAGGGCACCCCACTTCATCTTCGGCTGGGTCGTTCACGCCTCTGGTACTCCAGCGATTCAGAACAGCGTGTGGTTGGGTTCCTACCGTGTCACGTGACTTCAGGCCCTCATGTCTTTGCAGCTGTTGCTTCTTCACTTTGCAATGTCCACCCTTCTTTCTTTTGTCCCTTTATCCAACCTTGTTCACCTGGCTAACTCTCGCTAATGTCATACTCCTCTAAGAAGGTTTCCTCGACTCCACCCAGGGATAGTTAGGCTCTTCCTCCTCCTGGCTCTCGTGATAGCCTATGAATACCACTTCCCATGACATATTGTTTGTTTTCTTTCCTACTAGTCACTTTCAGTGACACGAATGAGTCTCCAGACCTTCTCCCTCTAGCCAACCTCTGCGTTCTTCAAGTAGTACTACATCTCTCATTCATCCCTCAAAGAACGCACGGGTTAGGGGCGCCAACCCTCACTACACAGTATAAAATCTTCATGTAACTTCTGACTCCCCCAAAACTTAACTAATAGCCTACTATTGACCACAAGCCTTAATAACATAAATGGTTGATGAACAAATATCTTGTATGTTATATGTATTATATACTACTTTCTTAAAATAAAGTAAGCTAGAGAAAAAATACGTCTAATCATAAGAGAAATTCCATTTACAGTACTGTACATACAAAGTCAGACAATTAATTTCGCAAACTCATCCTAGAAAAAGTGCTACATCCCTCATTGCCGAATATCACCAGGGTCACCTTCGAGGTACTCCCCTCGGGAAGCTGTGCACCGATGCCAGAGCCTAGCACACCCATCAAAGCAACTTTGGAACTCTTTTTCTGGAATGGCCACCAGAGCTGTCATCATGCCCCAAATCTGATAATTAAGTTAATCAACTTGCCACCAAAAGTGCACGGTGGCCAGTTCACGAACTTCATTGTCAAATGTGGGGCATCCTGAAAACCCAAGCAGGAAGACCACAGGTGCAACTCATCGCTAGTTCTCTAAAGAGCTGGAATCTTTAACACTGAGCAAATAGTAATTTCCAACATATTTAGATAACTATAGCTTGTAGTCAGGGAAGGCTACACTTCAAAGGCTATGTAAGCATGGTCCTTTTACAATTTAACTTTCCAATTTAAAAGTTTTCCAGTTGACAAAGACAACTTTTCATTTAACTAGAGCTGGTATTCAGTAGCATTTTCATATAAAGAAATTTTGTTGTTGTTACTATTCAAGTCTTCAGTGGGTGTGTAGGTAGGACAGAACTTTCTACTGAAGTTAACAAAATACAGGTTTTTTAAATTGCTATTTCTGAACAAAATATTATAGCCAGAAAGCCACATGGGCTCTACTTATTTCAGAATTAGGCAAAAAAAATCACAGTGTTGCAGGCAAGACAAAAAGCGTCTAGGGTCCCCTACCTGTGACATATATTTTTTAAAAATATGACGTTATAGAGGTTAATTCGATACCTTTCCCCATTCTGTCCCGGAAAAGCACTAGGAGAGAAGGGCGTGTCTGTGGTTGGCATCCAGTCCGTGCCATTGTGCGTGCCGTTACAGCCATAGGTCTCAAGGCTTAGTGGCATGGTTCTCTCAGGAAGTGGCGGATACAGTTGAGCTCCAATTCCTACCCAGAAAGAAACGGCAAATCCAGCCAGCACACCAGTGAGTGCTCCCTGCAAACAAGAGTGATTTAAAAAAAAAAAAATCGTAGTACAGTTTGCTCAGAGATGGAAATTAACATTAGAAGGTCAAGCTCAGCACCGGCCAGGCCAAACTGGCCAGCTTTGCTCCTGAAACCGTTGTCTCTCCCAGGATGCCTGCCTCTCATCAGGGGCAGCACGGACCCCTGAGCCCTCGGCCCAGGGCCATGGGGACTCTGAAACCCCATTACCTTTGTAGAAAATATCCTGAACTAGCAAATCACCAATCCCGGCCCATTTTTCTTTTCATGTGTCTCACACTTCCATCCCTTCCACTGTTTCCATGGCCAGCACTCACCTGGCCTCCTCGTCCCTTCACCCAAGTAACTACAACAGTCCTGTAGTTGACTCCAGACCCATTGTTCCCTCTATTCTTATTTGATCTTCATTTATTTAAGTGGCACGCCACATGAGCAACAGGCTATGAAGACAGGAGCTGCAGAGCTCACTCTTATACTTAATAGCACACATGACTGCAGTGGTGGCGCCAGGTAATTAGGGGGCAACAGCAAGCAGTTGTCCCCAGTGACTGCAACGGTGCAGACAGCAAACCAAATTATTTCTAGAGATAAATGGAGATGTCCTCTCTGAAGATAGGTGGTTTCCCAATCTGTGGAAGGCTTGGGCCCCTTGCCCCTGCCTATTACCAGTAATGCAGGCCTTCTGCCGCCCTGGAATTGGATTTAAGCCCCCATTGCAAACAACGAGGACAAAAGCAAACCCAAAGGTCCCCCCTTTGTTTAGGAACAGTGATCAGCTAGGGCAGCCTGTGCCTTGAGCTCCACAAGGGGAGGGCAGGGCGGAATCCCCGAGGTGGGCGTATGGAAACATAAGCAAAACCACGGGTAGGGGGTAAGATCAGGGTGCTGGCGGGAGAAGGCTGCTGCCCAGGTCAGAGGCTTTACCTTGGGGACAAGGACTGTGAGCTCTTCCACTGAGCTGTGAACCTCTGGATGCAGAATCGGGTTTCTCTATTTTTGATGTTCCAGCACTTACTATAGTAAGCACACAATAAATATTTTTTAATAATATAAAAAATTATTTTATATAGGGTGGAATAACAGGGTGGCCAACTGCTGACAGCCCAGGCTTGCTTCCTCTTGGCCCCGTATTTGACGTGATCCAGGGTACGGGAGGGCAGAAATAGTGCTCGCTACTCCCAGCACAGTTCTAAGCCCGAAATATCCACTGGACAATGGATGGATGATGGAATGCATGCGAGCGAGGGCAGTGCGGAGGGAAGGAGGATGGAAAGTAAAGGAAGGAAAGGATGGAAGGAGAAGAGATGGAGGAAGGGGGAGAGGGAGGGCAGGAGGAAACCCACTTGGAGGTGAGGGTACGTATTCCTCTAGTGAAAAATGTGGATAGAGTATAAAGAGGTGCTTCCCCCTTTTTATAAAAATAACAGGATCTTACTTCCCTAGAAAAGGGCACGTTGGACCTAGTGACCTACAGCTTTTCTGGAGGCAACGCATGGAGGAAATTAATGTCGAAAACCAAAAGTCAGTCTTTCTAAAAATTTTTCACGCACTCAACAAACCACCATGCAATTCATAACACAGAGCGTCTAATCAAAGCTTTGACATTCTGAGGTGGAACAAAGCACTCTCTCACCATAATTAATGTCCAACAAACTAGCTTTTCACATGCTATTTCATTGAGAATTAATAATAATAATAATAATAATGACATAAAGCCCTTATTAGTATCTGCCTTACTAATTCCTAATGCATTATGAGAAAATGGAATTCTAAACGTTAAGTCACAGTTCCATGATTATTCTACATTTGTGTGAAACAGCCATAGACATTCCCGGTTTTCCCAAACTTCATCTTATAGCAGGACTGAACCACTGGACTTTCTCCTGGCTTTCAGGAAAATAATTTCAATTTCGTTCATTCCAAACTAAATTTAGTTCTTTGAAGCAGAGATATATCTTTGTAGAAGAACAGAGATAGTCCCTTTTTTGGATACTATTATGATCACATAGATCATTTCCAAATACGATAATCCCTGTGGGGCTAGAACCATGTTGTTGGAGCTACAGCTCTAAATATTAGAAGTAGAAACTTTCTGGCCAAAGAGGTGAGATCATACTGCTTCTCTGTGCTGCACTCTGGGTAGTCACAGGTAACCTCAGCTCTTTTGCCCTTAAATCTCTCATATCTGAGTCTGGCAATCTTTTTCTTTAAATGCCAACGATTACTTTTCAAGAGGGGTAAAAAGATAAATGCACAACATGTGTTGCTTTTTAGGTATAATATTTGAACTGGCACTATATTGTTCTGGTGGTTTCCACTTAGCTTCACATATGCAGGATCCCAGTGCATAGTACTTCACTGTATACCCCAGCCACGTTGACAGGAGTAATTTAAGTGACTGATGCCAACTGTCATAGGACCCACATCGTTGCAACTGAGAAAAAAATTGCAGAGCTGCTACTGCATTGGGGAAAGAAAGCATTTTTCCTATTTACATGGTCATCCTTTATACTTACTGCTGAGTTGCAGAAGGGAACCAAAATGCCCAAAGAAAACAAGCCCAGAAGTGGTCCCCCGATCATGCCAAATATGCTGAGTACTGCCTACGGAAACGATAAAAAGTCAGCAATTAGAAATCTCAAATCCAAAGTTACAATGTTTCAAATTAATTTCCTCAGGACGAGGATTTCGCATTTTTGGTCTCCTACTGAAAAGCATGGCAGCCTCGTCACTGGCAAAAAGATCGCTAGAGCTTAGAATCTTCTGTCCCTTAGTCTCAAGTATCCATACGTCCTTTCAGACACCCTCAATCAGCGAAGCAAAATGTAAGGAAGGTGGGACATCACGAGACAATAGGAGCACTATATGAATGCACTGAGTCACACCACTCTCCCTGGCCTTGTTCTTGCAGAAGTTAGGAATAAACCACATCATTCCTGTGTGCTCTGATAGTCTCAAAGTCCTCCTCATCTGCCGTTACTTCCTCCAGTGAAGTTGTGAACCCCTCAAGGTCATCCAGGAAGGTTCAAATAAACTTCCAAACTCCTGTGCATGTTGATATTTTGACCTCTTCCCATGAATCACGAATGTTTTTAATGACATCTAAAATGGTGAGTCCTTTCTAGAAGGTTTCCAATTTGCTTCGCCTAGCTGCATCAGAGAAATCACTATCTATGTTGGTTTACAGACTTATGAAATGTATTTCTTAAATAACCAGCCATGAAAGTCAAAACAACTCCTTCATCCACAGGTTGCAAAATGAATGTTGTGTTAGCAGCCATGAAAACATCAATCTTGTCGTACGTCTCCAGCAGAGCTCTGGGGCGATGAGGTGCATTGTCAAAGAGCAGTAATATTCTGAAAGGAATCGCTTCTTCTGAGCAGTGGTCTCATCTCAACAGTGGGCTTAAAATGTTCAGTGAACCATGTTGTAAATAGATGTGCTGTCATCCAGGCTCTGCTGTTCCATTTATATAGCACAGGCAGAGTAGATTTAGCATAATTCTTAAGAGCCTTAAGATTTTTAAAGTGGTAAATGAGAATTAGATTCAACTTAGTCACCAGGCGTGTTTTCCTTTAACAAGAGAGTCAACCTGTCCTCTGATGCTTTGAAGCCAGGCACTGACGTCTCCTCCCTAGTTCTCTATCATTTCTACTTTATTGGCATCTTCCAGGATAAGGCTGTTTTATCTACATTGAGAATCTGCTGCTTAGTGTACCTGTCTCCATTATTTACCTTAGCTAGATCTTCTGGATAGCTTGCCCCAGCTTCTGCATCAGCACCTGCTGCGTCTCTTAACTTGCATGCTTTGGGGAAGGCTGCTTTCCTTAAACCTCATAAACTAACCTCTGCTAGCTTCAGACTTTTCCCCTGTGGCTTCCTCAGCTCTCTCAGCCTTCATGGAAGTGAAGAGAGTTAGGGCCTTGCTCTGGATTAGGCTTTGGCTTAATTAGGGAATGCCGTGGCGGGTTTGATCTTCACCCCAAAACCACTAAAAACCTTCATGTCAGCGTACGAGTCATGTGTTCAATGGAGCAGCAATTTTAGTTATCGTCCAGAATTTCTCCTTGCATTCCCAACTTGGCTAACTGGTGTAAGAAGGCTCGCTTTTGGGTTATGTCAGCTTTCCCCATGCCTTCCTCACTAAGCTTCATCATCTCTATGTTTTGATTTAAAGTGAGAGATGTACGACTCTTCCTTTCACTTGAGCACTTAGAGGCCATTGTAGGGTTATTAAATTGGCCTAATTTCTATAGGGTTTTGTCTCAGGGAATAGGGAGACTGGAAGAAAGGGAGAGATGAGGGAACCACTGGAGCAGTCATACACACATTTATTGATACTTTTGCCATATTATATGGGTGCATTTCATGGCTCCCCAAAACAATTACAATAGTAACATCAACGAGCGCTGATCACAAATCAGATTACAAATATAATAAAAAGGTTTTAAATATATCTTCTTTCATAAAATGTCTAACATCACTAACCATTAGGGAAATGCAAATTAAACCACAATGAGATGTCACCATATGCCTACCAGAATGGCTAAAATCAAAAAGTGCCCCTACTACGTGCTGGAAGGGATGTGAAGAACTGGACCACTCATACACGCTAATGGTGTGAAAATGGTGCAGTCACGCTGGGGAAGTGTTTTGTCAGTTTCTTTTAAAAGTAAACATGCAACCACCACGCAGTAATTTGCACTCTCGGACATTTATTCCAGAGAAATGAAGACTTAAGTTTACACAAAACCCATACATGAATGTTTGTAGTAGATTTATTTATAATAGCACGAAAGTGGAAGCAGCCCGAGGCCCTTTCCACAGGTGAATGGTTAAACACACCGTAGCACACCCATAGCAGAGAATACCATCTGACAGTAAGAAGTGGGCTGGCCATCTGTACTGCTTTAAATAGGACAGAAAACGGTGGCACTGCCCCATTTCAAACGGTACGTGTGGTCAGCCTAGTCTCACTGGGCTAAATGCAAGGCGTCAGTGGGCTGACCGTACGTGCCGTCCGAAACGGGACAGGACCGTTGTTTTCTGTCCCATTTAAAGTGGTACGTCTGGTCAGACTAATGGAAATAAACCAATTGTCTGTGCATATAACAACCTGGATGAATTCCAGGGAATTGTGCCAAGTGAAAAAAGCCAATCCCAAAAGGTTATAGACTACATAATTCCATTTATATAACATTCTTGACATCACAAAATTATAAACATAGAGAACAAACTGGTGGTTGCCAGGGGTTACGAAGGGAGGAGGGGCAGGAGGGAAGTGGGTGTGGCTGTAGAAGGACAACATGAGGGATTCTGGTGGTGGTGAAAATATTCCATCTCTTGACTATATCAATGTCAATATCCTGGTCGTGATACTGTACTATTGTTTTGCAAGATGTTATCATTGAGAGAAACCAGGCAAAACGTCGCTGAGAGCTCTGTATTATTTCTTACAATTGCATGTAAATCTATAATTAGAAAGTGAAAACAAATTTTTAAGCATTTAGTCCTCTGTTCCTTGATATGTCTATGTGTAGATACATATAAAGAGAAGTCTGGAAAGACAGTCATATCAACATTAAAAATAAAAAGAATTCAGTGATAATGACTCAAAGCTTTGAGGGTCAGCTCTTACCTGTAACAAAGTTCCCAAGAGCGATGCCAGTGCAGCCATTCCGATACACAGGACTCCAAACAGCACACCTAGAGGGGCGACGTAAGAGCCATTGTAAACGCCAGACCCAGTCGTTAGAATTCTCAATAGAATAAGCTACAACACTTTTGATTCAAAGTGAGAGGCAACATGACTGTGAAGAAGAATGGCCACATACATCAGAAAGAAAAAAAAAGGGAAGGGGTTTTCCTGTAGGATCAGCAGTGTGTTAAAAAAAAACCCTAACCCTTGTGTCCAAGGATTAATTACAGCATTAGCTTCTATACGTAAAGAATCCCTAGAGTTAACTATAAGGACTTTAATGCTAAGAACTACTGTGTTATTAATCTAATTCTCCAGCAACATTTTTTTTTGTAATAAAGGGAGGCTCAGGTTTGTTTTCAGTGCACCTAAAAGAGGACACAGCTGTGCTGTGTAGAATACGGTGGGGCAGGGGAGTGATAAACTTCGGAAATGAGACTCTTCTGACTGCAAGTGTGCATCTCTCCAGGGCAGGGGCAATCCACCCCAGGGTGTGGTTTAGGACCATTAGCCCTCTCACAATCTCCATCAACAGACCCAAACCTCTCCTGTTAAAAGAGGAAAGAAAGGCAGCTTCAAGGCAAGTGTTACATTGTCTCTTTTACTAACTTGTTTTCCTCAAAGTTGTTTATAGAAATTCTCAAACCATCACTGGTGGTCAGATTATAGGATTTTTTTTTTCTTTTGGCATTTAGTATTTTCAAAAATTTCTCCAAATGCATTTAAATTATAGAGAAACTCTCCCCACCCATTTTTATTTTTAAAGGCTTCCATTCAGCAAAAATCACCTGAAGTCAGTCCATATAATTTCCCACACTTAAAATTCAAAATACAGAAAAAAAAATGAATGAGAAATTTGCTCATCATAAAATTAGTGCATTTGTTGTATTATGTAATTCCTATCTTACTCACACTAACCCTCACATCTTTGTTAAGTATGTTGGGCAAATAATCTTATTGCACCTAAAAGGAAAATCTTACATTGATATTTTGCAAAGAACTCTCACTGCAATAATTTTTTATGCCTCTGAATCCTAATATAAATAATATTTCTAACATATTTAGCTTAGTTCTCCATATGATAGCTCATGAACTGTCACCATTGTGGGTTTTGGTGTTCAGAGTCATTGGAAATATATTCAAATAATCTGCCACATTCTCCTCTATGATGACCTTACTGTAAATATCTCAAGATAATTTAACATAAATCTCATTTTTAATCAGCAGCATTCTTTGAGCATCAGCTTGTGCCTCCTGCATTATATGCATTATCTCTAAACCATGTAGTATCCTTCAAGATGACTATTTGTCCCATTTTTCCATATAAAGAAACAGAGGCTCTGATGGGTTATCGTGTTTGCTCAAGCCTAAGAGCGAGTACATCGATGAAGCAAGATTGGGTCTGACAGGTTTCAAAAGCTTCTAGTCATTCCACTAAACTACTTTCCTTCAATAATCTTGGAATGGGCCAGTCTAAACACTCTTTTTTGTTTGTTTGTTTTGTTTTCTTGTTTTGGGGGTTTTTGTTTGTTTGTTTGTTTGTAAATACTCTTCAGGCAGCACTGCATCATTCTGAAATTATGCTCCAGGATTAAAACTGGGTACATGATAAAATGATGCAATACTATTTAAACTTAGGGGACAATGAAAAATATAAATCAAGTACTTATTCCAGGCTATAGTCATGGCAATTATATATAGAATTATAGCTCAAAACAGAGTATTATTTACAATTTCTTTGACAGTCTCTTAGTGTTACTGTGCTGAGGTTAAAAATTCTTTTTAATAAAATTTTGTTGGTCATTCATTTCAAAACGTATATACCCAAGATATCAAAATAAAGAAGTACACTAGGCAGGTTTCTTTGAGTCATATTAAATTTGGAACATCTGGGAACTAGAGGCCTTTAAACCTTTCCTTTCAAACTGATATTTAAGCCCTAATGCAGTTCTATAATCTAAGAATAGAAGCTGAGCATTCCGTGCACAATTTTATAAGCCATCTCCAGGACAGCCTGCATGTGTGGATAGAACAGACAATCAAGTCAGGTCAAAAATCATAATGCTGTGTTTCTTTATTGTCAATTCATATACACACACTATGTTACTTTAAACTGACAGCAACTTTTTAGGTAATACAGAAAAAGTGTGGCTTTGGGTTCCAAACTAAGGTTATTTCCTAAAATTGTGGTCTAAAGTTGAAAAAAAAAAAATAGCACTGAATTTTTTTTCTGTGATTAAGAACTTTAGCAGATGTAAGTCAGGAAGAAGGTGGGAAAGGAGAGGATGCCTGGAAATGGTTCTTTGTGGTCCCCGACAATGAACTGTTTCACGCGTCTCCCGAATTTGGGTGACAGCTATGTCACAGGCATGCACCTGTGTGTATATTTACACTCAGGGGTTCTTACTCTGTGTCGCCCACAAAAAAGAATTGCCAGTGTCTCTAAAATCCTCTCTCAGAGCTAAAATGGAATTGTAAAAATGGAAACTCACTCATTCCTTGGGAAATCCAGG
The DNA here is from genome assembly GCA_004026885.1 of Lyroderma lyra. NCBI lineage: Eukaryota > Metazoa > Chordata > Mammalia > Chiroptera > Megadermatidae > Lyroderma > Lyroderma lyra. The sequence goes on along the minus strand of PVJL010000971.1, from coordinate 51,976 downwards.
AGAGAGACCTTTCTGAAAGTGACCTGAAGTAAGGTTTGACGAGATCTTCCACAGTGACTGCCGCCAAGGCATTAATACTGGAGGACACTGTGCTGTGAGGGAAATAAAACTTTGGATTTATATTTTAATTTTAAGAGTACTTTAAGTGGGAATGAAAAAAGGGAGAAACAAATGATTACTTCTGAAAGACAACCAGATTTCTACTGCATTATTTTTAATGATCACAGCATCCTCTTTGGGGAAGCCGCCGTCCATGAACGGTTCAGGCAACACCCATGGGCTTAGCGGTGAGGACAGATCATTCTACACTGCTTGCGTCTTGCAGTTACTCCTCAGTGTCTTTGCAAAGACCCTACATAGATTATGCAGTATTATTACATAATGACTTCAAAGGAGTTTTTCTTTGTGCATCGTAGAAAGGACTGCCGTAAGTTCTCACTAATCTATGCCATCAACATCAGTAATATTAGGTCCCTGGTTCCTCACTATCATATGCTGTGTATGTTCAGAACCTGCTGGAGGAAACACAGAAAGAAAGTGCAGTGAATGAGTTCAAACACAAAACAAGATTGTTTGGACTGTGTATATTACTCAGCATGTAAACAGGAGTTTTCAGTTCTAATTTTCCATCTGACCACGCTTCAGCCACATGTATACCAGGGGTGTCAAAACTATATATATGCATTTTCAGAAATGGTAACTATGTATTACTTTTCAAAGTTGAATTGAATCATGGTAGCAATAGGCAGTATGACATTCACTCAAAAGATGGCGTTAACCAAATGAATGTTAGTGTCACCACACGACAGGCAGGACAGTCAAAGAAAATGGCAGACATTCTAGGAGCACAAGACGACTTTGAAGTGGTATTTGAAATTCAAAAGCATTTGTTTGAGTTTCCTCCACATTCTCCTGACTTAACACCCCTTGATTTCTACCTATGAGGGACCTTAAGGGATGTGGTGTACCATAGAAAACCAGCTACACTGGCGGTACTTTGGGAAGAAATTGAAACAGCATGTGCAGCGATACAGGTGGACACTTTGGTCAATGCTGTTCAAGCAGTAGTTTGCCGTAATCAGAGGTGTCTGGACGCTGATGGTCACCACTCTGAGCACCTGTTGTCATTGCAGAAGTCAAATGTGACTTGTATTCATCTTTTGTTATTGGTATATACTGAATTATTTCAACTTTAATAGTTTTTTCCCTTTCTTAAAATTTGTATACATTTTTTTTGGCAACCATGTCTAGAATCTAGCTTTATCCCCTCAAATATCCAACAACAAAAGAAAGATCTCCACGGGGAAACCATGTATTATTAGAGTCATAGTACATACCTTAATGTTCCACTGTAAGCACAGGCCACAAAAAGTCCAGGAAGTCCTGGGTAATCTTGCAGAATGTCCAGGACCAAATAAGGCATGAGCTGAAAAATTCCAAAATTTACTTCTAAGTACTATCTGCTATCAAATAAAATTAATTAATGCCTCATTTACCTTGTGTTCTTTAAGAACTAAAGGAAGCTATTCCCCATAATGAAATTTCTAAATACCTAAAATTAAACTCTTTAACTACTAAGACTTAAAGGAAAGAACAGCACAGTAGTTAAGGGCACAGGCTCCAGATTTACACATTTGTGGCTTTTTGTTACTGAATTCTTCCAGTCTCAGTTTCCTCATCTATAAAATAGGGGTGATAATACTAATCTCACATACTTGCTATAGAAGTTAAATGAGATCATCTATGTAAAGCTCTTAGTATAGGACATGGAATATCATAGCGCTTAATATAAGGTAGCTATTCTCATTCTGTGAAATAACAAATCAATTTAAAGGGAATAGTTTATATACCTCTGTGCTTAAGTAAGCAACATTCACTTTGTTTAATTTTACTTGTGACTCAAGGCTATCCTTGTGAACTTTAATCACTGCCCAGGACTGAAAGTGTAATTGTAGCTGCATGAGACATACAGACAAGTGGAGAGTAATATTATTAAATTCTGAAACTTGCTTCTTTTCACAAACTTCCTGATACCAACTGGCTTTTTTTAAGTTACTTCAAAAAGAAAAATAAATATGAAGTAAGGATGGGAAGGTATGACTTTAGCCCCGTGTTACCTGGCAGTCTTTCAGCAAATTTGATTTTTAAATCAAAAGCATCCTAAGTGGATAATTTTCCAGAAAAATGTCCCCTTGTTTGCACTGAAAGGTATTGATTCCTTTTCCCATAGGGCAGAATAGAGGGCAGGCTCAACCGTACCGGCCTCTTTCATTTCATTCAACAGTGGTTACTGATGGGGCATGAAAGAGCATCCTCCATGGAAGTGTTTTAGCAAAGCTTCCCCCAAAGCCTGCTCACTCCTCATTCACAGAGAAAGAGAATGGAGCTTCTCTCCGTATGAGACTAAGATCCCATTTTCCCAAGATAGCTTGAAAGTTTACCTTTAAGCAAAAGCATACATAAGCAAAAGTGAAGTTTCTACTGTTGGTATTCTAACAAGATCTAAAATCCTCTAAACTAGCATCAACTTTCTCAAGATCTTTGGTGTGATTTTTCATATTCTGAGTGGTCCCCTCAGGTACAGGTAGACCCAACAGGGTGAGAGTGACAGAAAAAAATAGTAAAGCAGGGGGTCCAGTCCTTTGGCTTCCCTGGGCCACACTAGAAGAAATGTCTTCAACGACACATCAACGACACGAACATGAACAACAGCTGATGAGCTAAAAAAAAAAGTCGCAAAAAAATCGAAGGTTTTAAGAAAGTTTACAGCTTTGTGTGGGGCTGCATTCAGAGCCGCACTGGGCCGCCTGTGGCCGGCGGTCCGCAGGGTGGACGAACGTGCCCGGGCCACTCCTGTTTCCTGGGGGTGAGCTCCAGCAGAGGATCAGAAAGGTGTCTGTGTCCTCAGGTAAAGATTCTGATTTCATCTTCTACCGACTGTCTTATGTGCACTGTATCTGCAGTGAAATGTTTACTGAATCAACATGTTAACAAACAACACAGCACGGGAAACCTCTTCCTTTTCCGACAATTCAGCACGCGCTGTCTACGCGATGCGTGCGTGCGTGCGTGCTACAGGCCCTTGAATGTCTTCTCTGACGAGGAGGCTCAAGGCTAGGAGGCTGTGGAGCTGGTTCTTCTGTTTTTGTTTTTGTTGCTCAGGGTAACAAGAAGGTATAGGAGAAACATTTTAAAAATCCCTATTGTCTTCATGATACAAACTACACACAATAAAGGCTGACAAAAATCACGAACACCCCTGACTGGAGGGGATGTGACGAGTGCTTCCACGTTCAGCACAATCATGCTTCTCGGAGTCTCTGAGCACGCAGGAAGGACGTGTTTACGACGAGGAGGGCGCGGTTGCAGGAGGGCTGAGATACACAGCTCAAGTTTTCTAACCCCACAGACTTGCAGTTTTCTGGGAATACCATGGCATGGATTTAGCCAACAGAAAAGTCAGCTTATCCTCACTCTAATAAATCCCCCAGGTACTTGCTTTACCAGCAAATTTTAGCAAATAATTTTGGCAAGAACTGAGAACAAGAACTCAGGCTTTGGAGTCTGGTAGTCCTGGGCTTGAATTCTAGCCACACTTTCTGGAAGATGGTATGTGACACAGAGGGGCAAAGTTAGGATTCTGGTGGCAGGCTGCTCGGGGTTGAGTCCTGGCTCCAGGTTTACTAGCTGGTTACTTAACTTCGTTGAACTTGAACCTCAGTGTCCTCATCTTTAAAAAGGGAGATAATCATAGAACCCACCTCACAGTGTAGCTGTAACGATTAAAAGCTGAAATGTATACAAAGCACTCATGATAGCCCATGGAAAGAACCCGAGGGTGCATGTAGCTACTCTTATGTTTTAGCTGGGTGACCTGGGCAAGTCATATCACCTCTCTGAGATTCATGCACTTCCTCATCTCTAAAATCAGAATTGCAGGGTTGTAAACACGAAAAGAGATAACGCATGCAAAGCACTTGGCACAGAATCTCCCCACAAAGTTGGTATTCAATAAATGTTTCCTCACTAGATCCATTTCTCTATCATTTAAAAACTGATAAAGTTAAGGGAATACAGCCAATAATATGGTGATAAGAATGCACGGTAACAGATGATTACTAGCATTTGTGGAGCGATCACATTGTAAGGTATAAAAATGTCGAATCACTATATTAAATACCTGAAACTAATGTAACATGTAATATTGTATACCAATTACACTTAAATTTTAAAAAAATAAATAAAAACTGGAAGGGGAACTATTCACAAAGGTGAGATCTAACAATACCCACAAAATGTCCTACAGAAACAATGTAGGTTCGTGCATAGTTTTGGTTTTTTAAACTGTGTTTACATTCCTACTTCTAGCCTTGACTATCTCTATTTAACATTTGACTGGAATTTTTTTCAGGTATTTCAATATTTTAATCTTGGATAGAGCATTCATCATTCTTGCTATTATCTGCTAAAATAAAATTTTGCCAAATGCTTTACAGAAATTGTGCCAACTGACTATTTCTCTACAAGAACATGACTATCTTTCCTCCCAACAAATAATCTCTCTGAATGTCATTAATGCAGATGTAAGAAAGACATGGTACTGAACCTGGTCTGGTGCAGATATTTTCTTGGCTGTCCAAGGATCACAATCATGGTATCTGGAGTATAGGACAAGCCCACAAAACAGTGTGCAGACGAGGATTACCCAGAGTCCCACAAGATTGATGTAGAGAGACCTAAAGAAGTGAAAATAAGCCAACAAATGACCACTGGAATCTCCAGCCCAAAGATTAGGAAACTTGTTATATAAATGGAAGAAATTTTCATGATTATATTCAATAAATGCATACTGTCTTTTGATTATCAAAAATGCTGCTTATTTTATCCTGGCCTAACCATCTACTTAAGATATCAATCAACAGTGTGTTTGGAAAAACCTAGAACAGATGAGGTTTTCCGACTGAATGAATGTATTCTCCTGGTCAGAGCTCCATGGCTTTATTATTAGCTTTATAATAGTATCTAACTATAATACTTCAGGACTTCTTGTCATGAAATAAAGATTTTAATAGTCAACAAATTAGTAACTATTACTCATTTACCTTTTAAAAGTAATACAATTATACTCACTAAACATAGATAGCATCTACATAGCAACTCATCAAGCGTGTATGAATGTGGTTTGTAATGCCATCCATTAGGTATGGAAGGGAAACCTGTATTTCTTGAACAATATCTTCCCAAACAGTGTTCATCATTTAATATAAGGTGTGTGCTCCAGCAGAGTGCAAATGCACCAGAGTCAGATGTGAACATAAATCCTGTCTCTACTATGGGTCACATATGGATGTGACCCTGGGCAAGTAATTTAGCCTCTCCGATCTTCAGTTTCTTCATTAACACCTAGAGATAACAATATCTACCTCACAGAGTTGTAAGACAAAATGAAATGATGGTATATATAATATAGCACAGAGCTTGGCATATAATAAGCACTTGCTACATGGTAGTTATTGATATTATTAGGATTAATGCCATTGAATGCTATGTCTTGGTAATCAGTGAAGAGTAAACATTTCTCTCACTAAGGTGGCTACTTGTTTTTCCCCAGCGGTGCTATCGTAGGCACTGGATCGGCCCGGTTCACAGTCATGTCTCAACCAGGAGATAACTCCCAAGAGTTGATTTGGAAAAAGGCATTCATTCACACCTACTGGCTCTGTGCCACGTGTGTGTTGAACACAGTATTTGACAATACCTCCCGTAACATGTATATATTTCTTCTGCTCATTTCACAAGTTTAGAAACCAAAGTTCAGGTAGACTAAGTATAATAACTTGCCCAGGATCACTCAAGTATCAAGTATTAGAGCAGGGTTCTAAACCCATGTTTGAAAATAAAATACACCAGCACATCTGGCAATATAATGTTCTTGAACATTTCCTCTATTGTTATATTGTTTCATGAAACTGGTATACCTCTCTAGTATTATTTTACTTTTCACAGACTTGCATATATTTTTCCTAATTTGCTGCTACTCATGGTACTTGATAACAAGAGTCATATATTTATAATATTCTTTCCCCATAATTTCTTATACAAACAGATGCACGATAAATACCTATTTATTTGATAAAATTTCTTTTACTTAATAATCCATATAAATATTTTTAAATATCTGATTTAAAATATACAGTCCGCAGATCCTTTTATAAGTAAATATAACATTTATCTCTTGGAATGTCATTTAAAACAGAAGACTTAAAATTTGAGCAAAGTTTGACTTATGAAAGCATTTCCATAAAAACAACTAATTGTTATTAATGATACATATACCATAGTTTAGCTTACAGTTTCCCCTGGAATCTGCTTTTACAGGAAATATATCTCTGTACTTGGGACTGGTTGATGGCAAATATGCTGGTCCACGTGAAGGTCCCGCCTATAACAATTGTCCAGAATGTGTGTCTTTGCAAAGGGTTAGGATTAAAACTAAATAAAAACAAACAGAAAACAAATCTTAACTATTGGCTGAAAAACTACAGAAATCCTCTTGGAGTATTTATGGAAGCAAGAAATATATACTGTATTTTGCCATGTATACTGCACACTTTTTTTGCCCAAATTTGTGAGAGGAAAAAAAAGATACACATTATACATGGGTAGTACTAATTCCATATCTATATAAATGTTTTTAATTCTTTTATTTATGCTTATGAGTTAAAAGTGTAACTCTAGAAATTAATAACAATTCCATATGGAAAATAATACCCTGGAATACAATAATCGGGTTTTTTTTATTGTTAAATTTATTGGGGTGACACTGGTTAGTAAAAATTACATAGGTTCCAGGTGTACAATTGTACATCATCTGTGTGTTGTATTGTGTGCTCACCACCCAGTCAGTTCTCCTTCCATCACCATGTATTTGACTCCCCCTCCCCCCGCTCCCACCCCTCCCCACTTACCCTCACGTAACCACTAAACTATTGACCGTGTCCATGAGTTTTTGTTTCTTTGCTGCTTTCAGTTTTATACTCCATATATGAGTTATGTTAAAAAAATAAATGCTAAAATTCCTTTATAATACAAAAAAGCAAGTACCCAAATATAGACAAATAAAAATTTGAATTAAAAAATTAAAGCAAAACATTTTTCTCTGAAAGTTTGGGCCAAAAACAAGGGTGCGCATTATACACGGATGCACATTATACGACCTCCACAATTAAGTTTGCAAACTTGCCACCATGCACTTATGTTCGCAGCACTGTCCAAACAACTCATAACCTTGGTGTGTCTGTGTCTCACAGCTGTGTTTGTGTCGAAGTGTGGCGGTGTCTTGCTGACTGGTGTTTACTGGTGTTGCATGTTTTTGTGTGCCGTCGCGAGAATGTCGGAGCTTAAATTAGAGCAGTGACCAAACATTAAATCTCTTGTTAAACTGGCAAGAGTGGAAGTAAAATCAGGGACATGTTAGTCCAACTTTATGGGGATAATGCCATGAAGAAAAGTGTGCAAATGGATTAAACGTTTTTCTGAAGGAAAAGAAAGCATCACTGATGAAGAGAAGTCAGGGCAACCAGTAATGAGCAGAACTGATGAAAACAGTGCAAAAATTTGTCCAATTGTGCATCAAAATCATTGGCTGACTGTGAGAAGCAGAGCTGACCAAGTACACATCGATAGAGAAACAGAAAAATCTTAACTGAAAATCTTGGCATGAGAAAGGTGTGTGCAAAAATGGTCCCAAAGGAGCTCACTGACGAACAAAAGCAAAGGAGAGTTGAAGTTTGCCAAGACCTTTAGGAGAGGCAAGACGATGTTTTGGGCCGTGTTATCACTGGTGATGAAGCACGGGTGTACCAATATGCCCTTGAAACAATGGACCAAAGTGCACAATGGAAGTCAGCCAATTCTCCAAGACCTCTTAAAAGTTCCGTCAGTTCAACTCAAGAGTCAAAATAATTTTGCTGACCATTTTTGTTATAAGAGAGATTGTTCATTATGAATTTGTCCCAACTGGACAAACAGTCAACCAAGTTACTATTTGGAAGTGCTGAAAAGCCTGTGTGAAAAAGTTAAGATGAAAATGACCTGAACTTTTCACTGACAATGCATGGCTCTTTCATCATGACAATACACCAAATCACACAGCATTGTCCGTGAGGGAGCTTTTAGCCAGTAAACTAATAATTGTATTGGAACACCCTCCCTACTCATCTGATCCGGCCCCCAGTGTCTTCTTTCTTTACCCAAAGAAAAAGGAAGACATTTTGATGACATATCAAGGATAATACAACAACAGCTTTGATGGCCATTCCAGAAAGAGTTCCAAAATTGCTTCAAAAGGTGGACTAGGCATTGGTGTTGGTACAGAGCTTCCCAAGGGGAGTACTTCTTAGGTGACAGTAGTGATATTCAGCAATGAGGTATGTAACACTTTCTCTAGGATGAGTTTGCAAACTCAATTGTCAGACCCCATAAACTGCAAAGTATGGTAAATACATAAATACATACAAATACACAAATATGTACAAATTTATTAAGTAAATATAAAAGGTGGAAATATTCCTAATTTAAGTTCAATGAAATAAAAGGAATACCTTCAGAGATTTGGGAATTCTGGATGAGACTGGGGGAAAATGAAGTTCTAATCACTCTTAGCATTTATATCAATTATTCTCCCATGACCATGGTAAATAATTTAAACAAGTCTACCATGCTGTAATCAAAGAAGAGCGTGAAGGTGATAAAAGAGAGGAAGAAAGATTCCCAATCTTAAGTACACCACACCAGTAAATAAGGTACTGAAATGAGCACAAAATTGGCATAATTTGTGTGTATAATTGCTCTCCTAGCAAGTGGTCCATCATAGTTCTAATTTATATTCAAACCTAAGAATTTAGTCAATTAACACAGTATAAAGGTTTTCATGTTCTATAACTGCCATGCTGTTATAATCGTGTTTTCTTAAAATACTGTATGTGCATGCTAAATACTAACGGTTGAAAGTCACTTTATGACATGTACAAAATACTGTTACAAAGAAAGCTCAGCTTCCACATTTGACACATCTTTTAATCCTTCTTAGTGTATCACCTTGGAAGGAGTGATTCTGTTCATCTCTAGTATACAACAGAAGCTTGAAAAATTTTGGCAAAATTAGCTTTCATGGAAACTTTCTGAACATTATGAAATTCTGCAAATCCATTTAAAATCTTATATTTGAGATCAGTTAAGTAAAACGTTCCAATTTTACACATATTCCAGCAGACCTATGGAAAGTTGAGAGCCTCTCTTCCATTCTCTAACATGTATTATCGAAGTCTAAGAGTCTCAAGGGTGTTGGCTCTTTCTCCTAGAGAGAAAGTAACGACTACATTAGCTAATGCAAGTCAAAAGCCAAAGGACTTCAGCGAGCTACTTAAGGGAAGTCATGCAAGGTTTAGAATATCCAATTCAGTGGTTTTAGGTCATACAGAATACATACGCCAACTACAAACTACAGAAAAATACCAACCCAAAACCCTTCTCTTCATTTAACTCAACCAGAGCAGGTCTTTTGCCCTTGCATTCTTAGAACATATCTGAATAACAAGGGATAGACAATAAGGCTTTTCCATTCTTACATACTTGGTTGGTCACCTTCAAAGTAAAAATATCTAATCTTTTACTTTTTGGCATCTCTTATTGATGTTTAATTTATCGCTTCAATGTGGCCATATGTGTATCTTTTTTTTTTTCTTTGCTTCCTGGTATGTGGGTAGCTCCCTGACCGGGAACCGAACCCAGGCCGTAGCGCTGACGGCGCCAGTGCTGAAGCCTTAAGCCACTACACCACCAGGGAACTCCCCATATGTGTATCCTTTACATTGTAAAGTGATAGCTACCTAGCAGAAAAATAATTGGTTCTACACCCTTTCCCCTCCACCTAGCCTACCAGGAAGAGATCTGGAAGTAACCAAGGTCTCCTGAGCGGCCAGCGATTGTTTCTGCTTCTCACTATCCATTTCCCACTTTTCTGGTAATAGCAACCCAGGTTTACTCCTGCTAGTTTGCCATCGAGTGGTCTAAATGGCTATGAATCAAAATGGCCTGTTCTGCCCTAGCTAAGGGATGGGCTCTCTTCCTTGGAATCTGAAACTTGTGGTAAAAGAAAAAAATATATGAGAGCTGCCCGGAGAAAATCCAGCCATTGTCAATGTAATGAGAATCGTTACCTGGCTGGATACTTTCTGGACAGTCTCATACATTGAGAACAGTGGAAGCTGATTCTCTGTAACGCATTCCTGCCAATGAACACGTCGACCCTGTTCTATTTATGAGAAAGCTCTTCTCACACAATTGCACGTATTTTCAGAGAGCCACCAGGAGCAAAACAGACTGCCTGTCTCAAACGCGGGCTGCTTAGAGAGAAAGCAAGCAGGTCCAAGTCAAAATGAGCCCCGCTCCACACTGAACATGATGTACAAGAGTGACCCAAAAGGTAAGGTGTTTTAAATGTCCTTTTAAGTTGTGTGATATATTTGTGGTGAACTATCTAGTTTCTCCATTAGTCTTTTCTTTAGGAAAGACACATTGTATAATGTGCTATACTGACACTGGAGGCATCAGCCCTAACTCTTCCAGTCAATTCTCTTGAAATAATATATAATAGTATCTAATGCAGATTGTATTACATATAAATGACATAAAAATAATATAATATATATTGTGAGAGCAGTATCAAAAGAGAAGTCCTCCCGACTGCTTGAAACAAAGAACTATCAAAAAGAAATCACTGTCTTTTACTGTTTTTATTTTAAAGTTTCCTTTTCCTATTTCTTCTGCTAGCTATTCCTTATCACCCAACCCCACCCTTCAGTCTAGGACCCCACCCTTGAATTTATAGAATAGGTTGAAAGGTGAGGGTCCAGTGCTAAGGGAATAGCTAGTGCGTAGGTTCCAGGGTGGGGTGGGGTGGGGTGATAAGGAAACAGCTCCTGCGTAGAAAATATTCCTTGTTTTCACTCCTCCTCAAAAGGAAGCACTATCCTAAGTGCCCTCTGACTAAGTAGCCTCTGACTGTTTGAACCCTTTTTAACCCCTGGTGAAAACTCCTTACACATTTACCTGCCGGCTTCACATTTCTGTACCATTTCCTTACTGGTTTGTTTGTTTGTTTTCTAATGTAAATTTACTATTTAATAAAGAGGTTATTTTTATAGAAATAACTAAAGGAATGTTCTGTTAACCAAAAGGTAAATAGCAACTTACTCCCAGAAGTTTAATCTTCCACCATTATAGGCGTCATTTAGAACAGTGCCGATTCCACCTTGAAGCATTACAGCTTGTACAATCACAGACACAAATCCAGCCAACATGATCCCAACTTGGAAAACATCCGTCCAGATGACTGCTTTAAGACCACCCTTCAAGGGGAAAGAGTATTAAAATTAATACTTCTATCAGACATAATTAAGCATCTACAAGAATATGCTTATTTGTTATGCTTGACAAAGTCAATAAATACATGGATATTGGCCAAGAAGGGCAGCCAAGAGAAATGGGTTGGGCGAGCCTTCAAGAGAAGGTGATCTCTGAGCCGCACCTTCAAATATAAGCGAGGCCAAGAAGGAAGGCCCTCCGAGAAGAGAAAACAGCATGGAAGAAAGCACAGATGGGCTAAAGGACATGGCATGTCTGTACACTCACACACACACACGCACATGCACACAAACGTATTTGTTTTTGTTATTTTTTTAAAGGAGAGTAAACCAGTAATGTTTATTTCTTCACAAAACGTGTATTTCACCCATATTAAATCCAAAGGGCGTTAAATAGGCTTTCTTCTATTATTTTTTATTACATTTTTGGGGACGACATTGGTGAGTAAAATTATATAGGTTTTAAGTGTGTATTTTGTTCAGGTAGGGTTAAATTGCCAGGAAGTCTTGGCAGGTTCAGGACCCACAGTTACGGCCCAAAAACAGCTGCGATCTGAGAGAATAATGTCCTGGGCTAAAACCTGCAGTGACTACGCAACAGACAACTGAATTTTGAAAGAAACCATGATATTCCTTATCTCAAAGCTGACTTCGTTTAAGCCCAATAGAACTATCATTTACTTGCATTCCCGCCCAGAGATCTTCCAGCCTATTAACACCTGTACACACACTGTATGGTCACTCCATTCAATCATTAAGCCCCTAGGACATCAGATTCTGGTCAATATTAGAATAAGTTTTAGGAACAAAGCTTCAGGTGTGGTTAACCATAGAAACAGAGTTTTGGTCAACTTAAGATAACATGTTGGGCTCAGTTGTGTTTCAGCTCAGGACTCATGAAAGTGGACTGGCCCCATGGATCGATCGCATCCCCTGGGAACCAGACGGAACCATGCCATGACTGATGTCAGGAGTTGAAGCCATGACCAACTGCTTTCTGCCTTGGTCCAGACCAGTCAGTAGAGGCCACCACCCCAATTCCCTAGTAACCGTGATTGATGACTTTTCCCTACCAGAGCCCATCCTCACAGCTGTCCTTCTTGGACTCTGCCTGCTCTCTCTTGAGTGTATCTAACAAACTGCTTCTCTTATTCCTACTTTGTAAATTCTTTCCCAGCCCACGAGCAGCAGCCACAGTTCTACACATTTCTATATTATGGAGTAGGTGGAGTAGTATGGAGAGACTATTGGGAAGAAAATTCAGAGTCAAATTCAAACAGCAATATCATAGATTTTATCCCATATGCAGGGCTGATGTTCAACTAGTACGCACACAGAAGGTCATACCAGTTGCTGAAATGCTAAAATTGTTTTGTATTAGCAGCCAACACAAACTTTCTAAGGACCAGCATCCATAATAGTATCTGTACTCATGCCATACTGGTTCTTAAGTGTTTGACTGTCACTCCTACATAAAGGCAGTGGGAAGTTATCCAGGTCTCTAAGCTAAGGAACAATACAAACCTAGCTATAATAAACTGGCAACAGTAAAAACGAATTAGAAGACAAGATCAGGGACCACTGCATGGTTCAGATGAAAAAATTTCATTTATGGTCAATGTTCTGCAAAGGATCAAATTTTACCCAAACCGAATATTCCCTAAATAGGTTACATTGTGGGAGGTAGGAGAGTAGGCATGAATAACCCTGATCGCAGCACACAACCACTGGAATTTTCAATTTGGCAAAGCAGATGGAGGGTGAAAGGCAAGATAAGGTTTTTAACATACCAGTGTGCAGTAGAATGTGCAGACCACCCCCGTAGACGCCACTGCGCCCCACAGATCAAATCCTGTGACTGTAGAAGAAAGAAGAATGCACATACAACTGTGAAACATCCATAACATAAGTACTTCTAAAAAAACAGCATCAGCGGGAAGCTATATCACTTATTGGGCATCCACCTCCATGCCCACTTGCCTAAAACTAGGTCCAAATATAATGAAATGTGCCAAAACAGAGTTTAAAATTCTACTTGATGAGTTAAATAGACCGGGTTTTTACCCTCAGACTCCACACATGGATCCAACATTGGCTAAATTGAACAGGTGAAAAAGCACTTACACTGTAATTAAGCTAAGAAACTGCTTAATACTGTGAGGTGGTTATCCAGACTGAATGGAGTCCTAGGGTATTTGTCATCATGGTTCAAATAAACACACTATCCTACCAGTCCTTCAAAGACATGTTGTGCATGTCACTAAAATCGGACAAAGACAGAGAAAAGTCATATAATTCGCTACCATTTATCTAAGAAGTGGAGGGGCATATTATGTTTTTTTTTTTAATAAAAGGATAACAATTCTATGTCTACCAATGTGATAATGGACCAATTCCTTGAAAGACACAATCTGTCAAAACTCACACAAGAAGAAATGATAATGAATAGTCCTGCATCTATTAAAGAAATTTCATCAATAACAAAATAATCTTCCAAAGCAGAAAGCTCCAGCTCCAGATGGGTTCACTGATGAATCCCAGCAAACATTTAAGGGAGAAATTATACCAACTCTACAATCTCTTTCAGAGGGTAGAAACAGAGGAAATACTTCCTAACTCATTGTGAGAAGTCAGCATTACCCTAATACCAAAATCGGACAAAGACATTACAAGAAAAGGAAATTATAGACCAATATCTCCCATGAATATAAGATACAAAAATCCTCAAAAAATATTAGCATATAGAATTAAAAATATGTAAAAATAATTACATACCATGACTAAGTGGGATGTATCCCAGGTATCCAAGGCTAATTCAACATTTTAAAACCAACTAATGGAATCCATCACATCAACAGACTAAAACAGAAAAATCATACTTTCATATCAATAGATGCAGAAAAAGCATTGACAAAATCCAGCACAGCGTGCATGATAAAAGCTCTCAGGAAACTAGGAATAGAGATAAATATCTTGACTTGATAAAGACTGTCTACAACAGTCTTTCCACCCAGAGCTAATATCATACTTCATGTTAAGAAAACAGAAACTTTTTCACTAAGACTGGATACAAGGTGAAGATGTGACCTTTCACTATGGCTTTTAAACATTTCACCAGAAGGCCTTGCTAATACAATAAGGCAAAAAAACAGAACAAAACAAAACAAAACAAAAACAAAAACACCCAAAACACAAATAAAGCAAAACAAAAAAACAGGAAACAAAGGTATGCAGATTGGGAAGGAAGAAGCAAAACTCAATGTGTTCACAGATGGCATGACCATCTATGTATTATAGAAAATCTGAAAGAATCAACTAATAAGCAATTATAGCAAAGTTGCAGAATATAGGTTAATATACAAAAGTCAATTGCTTTCCCATATACCAACAATGAACAGTGAAATCAGCCCGAAAATGAAATGCTTGGCTATAAACCTAACAAGGTATATAAAAGATCTATATGAGGAAAACTACAAAACTCTGATGAATAAAATTAAAGAAGAGCTAATTAAAAGAAAAGATATTCCCTGTTTATGGATAGAAAGTCTCAGTATTGTCAAGATGTCATTTCTTTCCAATTTAAGCTAGCGATTCAATCCAATTCCAACCAAAAATCCCAGCAAGTTATTTTGAGTACAGTGACAAACTGTGTAGAATCAACAAACTGAATCTAAAGTTTATATGGAGAGGCAAAAGACTCTGGATAGCCAACACGATGTTGAAGGAGAAGGGCAAAGTTGGAGAACTGACTCTACCTGACTTCAAGACTTCACTATAAAGCTACAGGAATCAAGAACGTGTGGTACTGGCAAAAGAATAGACGAATGGATCAAGGGAAAAGAATACAGAACCCAGAAATACTTACTGGTAGACCCCACAAATATAGTCAACTCATCTTTGGCAGAGCAAAGGAAATACAACAGGGCAAAGAGAGTTTCTTCAACAATTGGTACTGGAACCACATGGGAAAAAATAAATAAATCTAGACACAGACCTTACAACAACCCTCACTGAAATGAAATCAAGATGGCTCATAAACCTAAACCTAAAGTGCAAAACTTAAACTCCTAGAGTATGACACAGGAGAAAAGCAATGGTGATACCTTTTAATATGCAACACCCAAGACATGATCCAGGAAAGAAGTAATGGATGGACTTCATTAAAATTAGAAATACCTGCTCTATAAAAAGACATCAAGAAAACTAGAAGACACGCCATAGGATGGGAGAAAATTTTACAAAGGACATGTCTAAGAAAGGATTGTTATCCAAAATACACACACCCACATACACACAAAAACCAAACAAATTAAAATTCAACACTAAGAAAACAACTGATTAAAAAATAGACTAAAGATTTCAACAGATATTGCACCAAAGAAGATATATAGATGGCAAATAAGTACACTCCACATCATACGTGATCAGGAAAATGCAAATTAAAAAAATGAGATACCATGACACACCTCATAGAATGGCCAAAATCTGGAACAGCAACAGTACCAAATGCTGGAGAGAAGGTGGAGCAACAGAATTCTTTCATGCATTGCTGGTAGGAATGCAAAATGATAACAGCACTTTGAAAGACAGTTTGGCAGTTTCTAACAAGACTATACTCTTACCATACAAACCAGCAATTGTGCTCCTTGGTATTTACCCAAGAGGGTTGAAAACCATGACCACATAAATATCTGTACACAGATGTTCACAGCAGCTTTATTCACAACTTCCGCAACTTAGAAACAACCAAAATGTCCTTCAGGAGGTGAGTGAATAAATAAATAAATAGTGTTATATCCAAACAATGGAATATTATTCAGCATTAAAAGGAAATAAGCTATTCAGCTATCAAACAACATGCAGGAATCTTAAACGCATATTACTGAATAAAAGAAGTCAATCTGCAAAGGCTACCTATTGTGTGGTTCCTCCTATGTGCTTTCAGAAAAAGACAAAACTAGGGCAATAATAAAATGATTGTGATTTCTGGGGAAAGGGGAGAATGAATGGCCATAGCACAGAGGATTTTTAGGGCAGTAAAAGCACTCTGTATGTTATAACGATGAATATATGTCATTACACATTTGTCTAAACCCATAGAAGGTACAACACCAAGAGTGGACTGTAAGGTTCATAAGGATTTTAAGTCATTATGACATGTCAATGTAGATTCTTTCTTGATAATAAAGGTACAACTCTGGTGAGTGCTGCTGATAACAGGAGATGCTATGCATGTGTGGGGGCAGAAATCTCTGTACCTTCCTCCCAATTTCGTTGTGAACCTAAAACTGCTCTAAAAAATTATCTTAAAAAAAAGCATAAATACCGAAAAAAGGAGCAATAAATAGAAAACAAACAGAAAAACAGGTACCTATGGGAGGGGGAACAGGGTGGAAGAGACAGTGATATAAATTAGGCTTCTCTAAACATATTTTATTTTGTAGATTTGACTTTGGAACCATGTAAATGTTCTGCATAATTATAAAAAAATTTTTAAAACTCCTAAAAATCAAAAGCAAAATGAAATAAATGAACCTAGGTGTATATCAAATTTGTGACATAACCACATAGAAATTAAATGTGTCAAAAGACTTTAAAATACAATAATTTACCATATTTTGTCATCTATAATGTGCTCCCATGTATAATGTGCACCCACATTTTTGGCCCAAGCTTTTAGAAAGAAAAATTCTTTCATTTTAATTTTTTAATTCAAATTTTTATTTGTTTATATTTAGATACTTGTTTTTTGTATTATAAACAAATTTTAGCCTTTATTTTTTAACATTATGGTACAAGAATTTTTTATGTAACATTTTTAACTCATAAGCATAAATGAAAGAACTAAAAACATTTATATGGATACAGAATTAGTACTACCCATGTATAATGTGCATCCGTACTTTTTCCTCACAAATTTGGGCAAAAAAGTGAGCATTATACATGGCAAAATACGGTTATATACATCCCTACTGGGATACACCCAACAAAAAAAGAGAATTTCAAAAAGAATAAATTTTAACTGTTTTTGGCCTTAACATTATTAGTTAAAATATTGGAATTGCTAATGTAAAACTATGGCATCAGTGGTTCTTAACTTTGCACATTAAAATCACCAGAGGAGACTAAAAAAAATCCCAATGGCTTGGCCACTCAACAGGCCAATTAATTCAGGGTCACAAGAAGGAAGAGCTGAGAATCGTTACTTTTTAAAACTCCCCAGGTGAATTCAATGTGCCGTCAAGGTTAAGAAAGCAGCATATATATTTGCATAAAGAAAATAATCTCATTAATATTCTTTTTTAAAAAACAAAAGTGTCGGCATAAAAGGGACAATTGAAACCAAAGTAATTAGGCATGGGGGAGGAGAGGGGAAGCTAAATATAAGGTGATGGAAAGAGAAGTCACATTAGGTGGGGAACTTATTATACATCAAGTTGACAATGCACTGTAGAATTGTATGCCTGAAACCTATGTAATCCTTGCTAACAGATGTCACCCCAATAAGTCTAACAATAAAAATGAATTAAAAAAAAAAAAAAAAGTAGTTAGGCAAATACCTTCTAATCCAAAATTTGAATTTGAAGAATTGGAAACATCAGAACAACTCTTAAATTAGTTTTTTGTTAATATGGGCCCAGTTCAGTCCACTGAGGAGACCTAGAATAAATGACCAACTTGGCAGAATGAATTTCTATTATTTAGATTGTGGTCTCTAAATACCATTTCCCTCTAAAAAGAAGAGCTGATACCAGCACTGGGCCAGGATATTTACAAGGTAAGACTGAGCTATCTTGCCATTCCAGAGAGTAAACTAGCAATTAAACAGGACTGGAATCATGTCAAAAGGATTCAGAAGACAACTTAAGAAGACTCCTACTGCACAAAAATGAAATCAGATGAGTGTCGATAATAACAACCATATGATACGAAAAGAACATCAACTGTTTAAATCCATGCCTTCATAATGATTTTTTAAAAAACTCTCAGTTCCCTGCAGAGAATAGCAGGAAACAAATCTATTATTTTTAAAACTCACAAATAAAGGTGGAAAACTATACATTTATTCCGTCTCTATTATACAAATTATATTTCAAGATAACCAAATAGTTGATAAGATGAAGTTTCTCTTTATAGGAGTATTCTATCTAATTAATGAAGAAGAAATCATAGAATTAGAATATCCTACTTTGTAAGTTCTGATAAAATAGACCTAGAATGACCATTAATGGCTACTAATAAAAACAATTATGAAGACTGACATTCTGTGCCTCCTGAAGGAAATAAATGAAACCCTATGTGAGAGTTCCCTGGTGGTGTAGTGGCTTAAGGCTTCGGCGTTGGCGCTGTCGGCACTGCAGCCTGGGTTCGATTCCCAGTTAGGGAGCTACCCACATACTAAAAAGCAAAAAAAAAAAAAAAAAGAAACCCTATGAAATATTCTTTCCAAAAAGTTGCACCAGAGTCTGAGAAAGCTTCTAGATTGAACGACTACTTTACAAGAAATACAGAGGGCTAGGATCATTAAGTAGCCCCGTGGCAATGCGGTCAGTAAAACCAAGAACCTGGAAAACCTGACAGAGCAAATGACTCAGTTTCTTCAACAAATAAATTGCAATTAAAAAAAACAGGCATACAGATTATAAATATACCATGTAACGAACTGCAAGAATAGTTGCTTTTTAAAGTGTCTGTTCAAGTCTTTTGCCCACTTTTTACAAGTGTTACTGTATTCATTTTATTATTCCAAGAGCCAGTGAACTCAACATCAATAGTCATCAGGAAAATGCAAATTAAAACCACAATAAGATAACAGATCATACAACTGGAACAGCTAAAATTAAAAGACAAATTCAAAATGCTGGCAAGGGTGTGCAGTAACTGGAACTCACACATTGTGAGGTGGGTATGTAAAATAGAACAACCACTTAGAAAAACTTTGGGCAGTTTCTCTTTTAATTTCGTACACGTATCTACCCTGTGCTAGGTCAGAACAGACATATATTTTACTTCATACTGCTTCCAGGTATTCACCCAATAAAAATGAAAATGTGTCATGAAGCAAAGCAAAATGAAATGAAACCTGCATAAGAATGCTTTTAACAGCCTTGCTTCATAATGGACTGAAACTGGAAACAACTCAAAGTCCATCAATAAGACACTGGATAAACAGATTCTGGTCGATGCATGTGGTAAAATACTAACGACAAGAAAGAATGAAATACTGATACATGTAGCAATATTAACAGATGTCTCAAAAGCATTTTGTTCAGCAAAAGAAACCAGATGCAAAAAAGGCACTATGTGATTCCATTTAATAAAAAAATCTAAGAACAGGGGAAATGAATTTATGATAATAAAAATCAGAAACCAGCTGCTTGGAATAGTAAGAGGATTTATTACAAAGAAGCAGAGGAAAATTTTCTGGAATTGGATGACGGAAATATTCTGTATGTTGAGTTGAGTGGCAGACACACAAGGGTATAAAATTGTCAAAGCTTATCCAACTATCCTTAAGTTCTGTGCATTTTATTGTATATATGCTACATCTCAGCAAAAATGGTTTTCAACTTAAAAAAGCAAAAGAGAGAAACTTAAGGGACAAGTCAACTAATTACAATTACATAAATTTAGTTGGATCCTGACTCTAACAAATTTTGGGGAAAAATCAGAGAAGTCTGAACACTGATTTAATATTGACAATGTTAGAGAATTAATGTTAGCATTAAGATATGATGATGGTGTAACTGTATTTAAAAAATCACATCCTGGTATAAACTTTCAACTATAAAACATATTAGTCATGGGAATGAAGTGTGCAGCATGGTGACCATAATTAATAATACTGTACTGCATATTTGAAAGTTGCTAAAGGAGTAGATCTTATAAGCTCTTATCACAAGAAAAAATTGTATAACTATGTATGGTGATGGATATTAACTAGACTTATTGTAGTGGTCATTTTGCAAAACATACAAATAACGAACCATTACCTTTCACACCTGAAACTAATGAATTATCAATCACACCTCAATGAAAAAAAAGTGAATCCTTATTTTTAAACATGATGAGTACAGATGAAATTATAAATATCTCAGATTCACAGCAAAATAATCTAGTGAGGGTCACAGGGAGTGAATTAAACCCAGAATTGGCGATTATTAAGGCAGAGTTAAGCACGTATTCGGGTTCAATATACTTCTCTTTACCTTAGTACATGTTTAAAGTTTTCTATACTAAAAACGAAAAAGACTAGACCTAGAAAATGTTACGTTCCAATTCAGGTTAACAAGTTTCTACTGAGTGCCTTTTGCAATACCAAGTAACATGTCTACGCTTGTGCCTACTGCCTTCATCACAGGGAAATCCACCCCTGATGTTCAAGTGGTCAAAATGCAGCCCTTCAGGTTCTAATTTTTCCAAGGAAGTGGCTCAATAAACTGCTAAGACTAGAGGCCTCGATTTCTTCACAGATTGAAGGAGGTGCTAAAGCCAACATCTTTAATTACACTTAAAACCAATATGTAACTTATTAAGTTTATAGGTCAGTTTTTACATATGAAATAACGCATTCACGATGTTGGTAACATTGACATGGAACATACCAAATGTTCAGAATTCAAGAGCACAGTATATGGTGTTCTTCGCACTGATGCCATTGTTGCTTTGTAAACGTAACTGACAGAAACTCTTTATCCACCATGAAATTTAAAAATTAGAGTGTGGAGTTAGCAAGGTTTTTTTTTTTTTTTCATTTTATATTAACTCCAGGAACTGCCCCACATTCTTCCCATCACAGAGTCCACTTATCCATTTTACAAGGAAGTTTTAAAGGTAAATTCACTTCTGATTGATAACAATCCAAATGATATAGGGTTTCCCTGAAGCCCTTTGAGAATGTAACACACACTTATGCCTCAATAAACTATCCCAGTTTTACTATTATCTAGAGAGTATAGTAACTTGTTGACCAGCACAATCTTAATACATTGGTTTACTGGAACACTATGGCCATCTGTCCTATTGTCGCTGGGAGCAATCCGGTATTTCAAATCACACAGATCTATTTGTTTTGCATTTTGGACCACATCAGAAGTGGGGAGAAGAAAAGCTTCTCTCCCCGCCAGATTTTACAATGTAACTGCCAAAGGACACAGAAGTCCCTTGGACATGGGCTCCTGGGTATAGCCACGAAGGGAGGAAGTGCAGTCATTCGTGATTGAGATTATAGGGGGCGCTCCTTCTGAAGAAATGGAGACTGGCTGCTTGGCATACCCCAGGAATCACTGCCCCGAGAGATCTGTCCCTCTAACCCACAGATCTTTTGGAGCCACAGATCCAGGAGCCACCACCCCTCCCCTCAAAAAAACTGCTAGTGTAGACACGGACCCCACCTTTCCCACCTCAAGCTCATGCAGGTTACTAGAAGCATATCTCCATCACCCCAAAGAATAGGGTCTATTAAAAATGAACCCCCAAATGTGGCATAATCAGTAACTCTAAAATGTACCTTGATTCAAAGCCAGGGCAGGGGCATAGATAACAGCTCCAGTGTACAGAAGCTAGGGGAAAACAGAAAACACAATACATGGTATGAATTATAAAATAAAATATCAACATTTTTCCATAAATTCATTATGAATTAAAACAGAAGTTTCGCCATACTTCATAAAATTTGTTTATAACTTGAAAAACGTTATTTAAGTAAAGTTGATTCTCCTTTCCCGTTTGTGGTGTGGTCACAGGTTGCAAAAATATGTTATGGAGCTCCCTAGTGGTGTACTGGTTAGGCTTCGGCGCTGTCAACGCTGCAGCCTACATACGTATATTTTTTTATGTCCAATTTTGTATAAAAATGTGGACTTTCATGTGGTGCTTAGTATAGTACTAATCCTTCAACTCAAGCTTAAAATCAATTTTCCTAGCTCTAAAACAATCAGAAGGAAAGAATACAAATTTTAAAGAGGATAATCCCACATCTTCAAACTATTGTTAATCACCACGTAATTAATTAGGAAAACTGAAAATTTTAGAAACTGGTTTATAAAAGTTTGCATGCCCGTGAAACAAAAGTGAAAATTTGCACTAAAAACTCCTGAAACCCGAGCAAAACTGTATTCCACCTTTTTCTATTGCTTTTCTCATTCACACATTTAACAAATATTTATTAATCAGGGGTACAACAGTGACTGAGATAAATAAGGTCTTTTTTCTCAGAATATCATTTCTATTGCACTTGATCTTTCAACTATATCACATAGAAGCTAATTCTGTGACTACTCTATAAAAACATATTATTAAAAATAACCATATTATGTATAGTATTTGAATATTTGATTATATTATGTGGGCAGATCTATAGAAGTAAGTCCTTCAAATGGGAGATACTAAAGCTCCCTGCATTCTGCAAGAGTGAACTTGCTTTCCACAGTCATGAGTCTGTCCAAATTGAAGACTTAAAAATGTCACCACAGGCCTCCTTCCTAACACTAGTCCCCACTTTTCATTTCTGTTGGCATTTCTAACAGTGATCCAAAGAGGGTCTGAATGGTTGCAGAATACAAGCCTCCAGCCTCAGCTCTGTGCCAGGATCTCTGCCAGACCCCGGAGGGCCTCCTCCTCTGGCACCACAAGGGTTAAGGACTGATATAACTACGTAATTTACAAAGATATAAAATGAAGTCGAGTTCAATAACACAAAGGCACTCTCTTCTGCTGTAGTAAATGCTTAGGTAGCTTTTGGTTGGAGAAATGGCATTGTAAATGGAGATGGGAATGAAAACTTCTTCCTAGACTTCTGTTATCAACCCCATCTCTACAGCACCTAGCTGCCAAGAAGAAGATCGATATAAATCATTTGACGATGATCATGACAAGCCTCCAGCAGCCTGGATGAAGAGTGGGAAGCATTCCCTGTCACTGACTGGGCAAATCTTTGTTTTCCATTTGTTTCAATCAGTAAATCTATGCTCGCATATGCTTGAGTTACTGGATTGTGTACTTGGCTTTAAAAACATCTCCAGAGTGCACGGTTCTGTTGTTTTATACTCAGTGACTGCTTTTATTGAGTCTATGGTTCAATTTTTAAAAGAGAGCACTAATTCATTTTTTAAGTATGCTTTCAAATTAAAAAAAAAATTATTTCCTAATGTCTTCCTATGTCAGTTAATTTTTTCAAAACTATTATTCAACACCTTGCAAAAGCACTATGAAACATACATCGTGTTTTCCCTTTGTTACAATTCTTACTCTCAGCTACTACAGCTCTTTCAAATATCTTTGTCATCTCAATAGGCTGACCCGATGTACCATTTGACATGGGGCAGTACCGTTGTTTTCTGTCCTATTTCAAATGGTATGTCTGGTCAGTCCACGTGTCAGTAATGCCCTTACTGTCACTTTGGTAAAGAGGTGGGATAAAGAAAAGCACATTTCCCTAAAACAACATTAACTGTTGCTTGATCAATATCATATTTAACATTCACTCACATCATTCTGGTTTCCCAAGAAGTAATGTATCTGTTTAATGATCTTTAAGGGTTAATGCTATGTAATGACCTAGTATTTTTCCTTTTTTGTTTCCCTGTACTTTCAACACCTCTTTTTTTTTTTATCTTTCTGTGTTTACCAAAAAAGTCATGCCCAGATACCTTGATTAGAAACATTTTAGATGACAAAAGATCAAATAAACTAATGGAGAGCTACTTACTGTTAGAAAAATGTAGAAGATTGTTCCACAGAGACGAACATATCTGTTAAATCGAAGTTCTAAATACTGTTTCAAAAAAAGGAAAAATGGTTAATACGTTAAACCTCTAGACACTTTTTTTAAAACCACCGTTTAAGAAGTAAAGGAGTTAGAAATTTAAAGCAACTTCATAGCTAATTTGTATTCTCTATTTCTATTATACTATTATTTTTGTCTATATCCAGCAAAATTGACTCTTGTTTTAGAGTATAGTTCAATGGCTTTTAACACACACAGAACAGGTCCCTCACCCCGCAGACAACTCCCTCACGCTGCCCCTTCGCAGTCAAACCCTCCCCCAACTCCTAACCTTGACAATCACTGATCTGTTCTCCATCCTTAGTTTTGCCTTTTCCTAAATGTCATGGAAATGGAATTGTGTTCTGTATTTTTAGAATGAGCGAAGTGTTGTTCTCCCCTTGCTTTTGGTATCGACTCCATACATGTCCCTTAATTCACTAAGGGAAGCAATCCTCTCCCACTGCAGACAGCTGCCATGAAACTGTCAATCAAGGGGCCCCACACCTTCTGACCGAGGACAGTCACATAACCCAAGCTCAGCCAAGTGGCTTCTCTTCCAAATGGGTATTTGAATCTTAGAGGCAAGACATAAAGACAGAAAATGGTGGGAGCACAAGCAGACGGAGTCTGAGGGGGCACCTACAGAGCCTGCTCTGGCTTCGGTCCTTTCCACATCTGTTTGTTTAGCTTTTTCCTGTACGTGCTACTCCCATATTCTTCCAATCTTTTTTTTTTTAACTTAACTCAGCCCAAGTCAGTTTCTATTCAGAACCAATGACCCTATCAATTCTTCCCACTCTCCTTGACATCTGCTATATCCGATGATATAGTCAGTCTGCCTACCTCCTATATATCATAATGCATTACAGAGTTAGAATCTGGAATTTCAGAGCTGGAAGGAAGCTAGGGTCCAAGATATTCCTTAACTTAAATATTATTACTACATGTCGAGAGAATTTTAAGGCTCACAATAGTCTTTCCGTACAGCAGGGGGGGAAAAGAGGAAAGAAAAATGACATTAGGTAATAACGAGTGGAAAAACACAGGATATTTTTGCTCCATAATCCCAGCTAACATTTATAGACTATTTGCTTTGTATGCTGTCCTCTCAACAATCCCATGAGCAGGTTCTATGTATAAGCACATGAGGACAGTGGGGCTCAGAGAGAATACCAAGCTTGCAACCTAATAATTGTTAGCGCTACAGTGCAAATCTAGGGCCATTTGATGCCCAAAAGTGTGTATGTAACTGCTACATTATTTGAAAAAAAAAACAGGTAAACAAACTAACCATGTGTCTAAGACTCATACAGAGTGAACGAGTGGCACTGACACATAGTAGGGCCTCTGAAAATAACAGGTAAAAAAATAATACGGCGCAGCGTAGCACATTAGAAGATTTCCAGCCCTTGTCCCAGCCTTACTCCTGACTGCAAGCTTGGGGCAGTCATTCGGAATCTCAGGTTCCTCCTCTTGAAAATGAGGATCCTAGAAATAATTTTTTCCCCTCTTACGCTGCAAATGGGTGGGGAAACGTTGTAAACTGTTCATTTAGAACTAAGACACGAAGAAGCTGGCATCCAAATCCCAAGACTTTGAGAACTGAATCTCAGTGAATTACATGTGTCAAAATCAAGGATAATTTGGAAGGCTTTTTAGAAAACTCAAGAAGCACCTTGAAGCCTGAAAACAGGGCCATGTTATCCCTTCAGAGTTGTCTGTAAAGGTCTGTTAAGAAATGAGTGTACATGAATAGAGAAGGTTTTGTCTTTCTAGGTACATGTTCATCCACATTGCCAGAGACAAAAGAAAATTGTGAAAAATGTGATGAAAGTAAGAATGTAGTAAGTTGAATCAAATAATTTGTGTGTGTGTGTGTGTGTATGTGTGCCTGTGTATGTTTCTCTCCCCCCACCCCCAAGATTAGCTAGATCCAAGCAAACCTGTGGATTTAAGCTCACATAAGGCCACCTTAAGACAGAATCAAGAAGTCTATCACTATCTCAGCCATT
Source organism: Lyroderma lyra (assembly GCA_004026885.1). Taxonomy (NCBI): domain Eukaryota; kingdom Metazoa; phylum Chordata; class Mammalia; order Chiroptera; family Megadermatidae; genus Lyroderma; species Lyroderma lyra. The sequence continues at coordinate 25,769 of PVJL010000971.1, read as the reverse complement.
GGTGTCACTGGGCTGCTAAAGAAATACCTGGAGACCTCCCAGAAGCCCAAGTCACTGAGCGACGGGCTCTAGGATTTCCAGACAAAACTACAGAATAACAGAAGGTGCCTATAGCCAACCAAGATCTCTCCCAGTCCTCAGAACTTTGAATAATTTAGGGACTCTAAGACTTCTACTGAATAATAATAATTTTTTTTTTAAAAAAGGTCTGGACAACTCAGTTCAAATACTCAGATTTTGCTGGATCCAGAAAGATACTGAAGTGGTGACTGAAATCACATTCCTGGATTTGACTTCTTATCTGCGTGTGCGTCTGGAAGTTGCTAAACACCTGACAGGACTACCCTTTGAAGGCAGTGATAAAGAGATATCAAAAAGGCTCTGACCAGCCAATTTCAGCGAGTGAACTGTAAGTAGGGAGGCATTTCATAGTTGAGCAAGAATGCCAGCATCACTCCATGCCAGACTTCTTACTCTGTACAGGTGACTCCACCTCTCAGCATAAAACAAATATTCCTCAAGAAGCCTTCACAAGCAGCCAAAACACACCACGGTACAGCCTCTGGGTGTTTACTTTGCCCCATACTCTCCACTCTCCTGTGTAGCTTAACTGACTCCTGGGTCTCCGTGTCTGAAAAATCGGGCTTTCATAGGACCTCCCTTATAAAGGACTGTTTTAAGGATTGAGTTAGATAATGTATATAAAACAGGGCTGGCCAAGACGTCGACTGTGGTCCACCAATGGATCACCGAGCAATTTTGGGGTGACTGCCTGAATTAAGAAAAAAAGTGTCACAGCAGACGCCGTATTACACCAGGGCCTCATGGCTAGGCAGCTGAACGTAAAGGAAACACATTTTTTGCACGCACACGTACAGCTGCTAGAGGCGAAAATGGGTTCTTCACAATCGAGGCGGCTGTATGTACCTGAGCAAGTGAACATACACAGCAAGTGGACCCCGGCACTTGGAGAAAATGAGAAGTAGCCCTTGCCCTGAAAAAGTCTGCCCAGGCCTGACATAAAGCATGCAGGCCAGCGCCAGCATGTATTAAACATGCAATAAATGTAAGCTTTTTGCCTTTTTTTTTTTTTTTTTTAATTTTTAGGTGGAACCCTGCTAACTTAGCATCCACCCCTGGAAATGTGTGGAAAATCTGTTTTCTGGTTGAGTTAATGTTGTTGCTGGCCTGGGAAGACATGGGTCAGTGATTATGAGAGAAGTGTTCATCTCCAGGGACTGAGGTCATTGGCCAGATTCTTTAAACTCTTTCTGAGGTTTGGAGTTGGTTAACTATAGATCAAAGCTCACAGACGCAAATGTCTACGGGTTCCATGAAGTGACAGATATGAGTGGCACTGGCCAGGTGATCACATTAACACAGAATATCCCTCACATCCACTAAGAAATAGGTTCTCCTCCAGCTCCCTTGGAATAAGAACTCCCTTCACCCCTGTCCGTTTTCCCTTTTGCATTTTTGATAAAGATTTCCTTACCATAAGAAAGTACCCAGGCAGATACAATGATGAGGCCTCAGTGTGGAAGCAGAGAGTGACAGCAGTGGCTGCATACTGCATTCCTGTGGCCACAGGGAATGGGGGCCCCATGTCACTAGTCTTTGGGGTTTGCAAAGGAAGCCAGAATCAAGTTTTATTTTACTTCTCACCCTTATTAAATGCTGAATTCTTTTTTTTTTTTAATATCATAAGGGTAAAACAAAAATAACTAATAATATGAGTTTGGCCTGGGGCAGCCAGTTTATCTTTGAAAAAAAGAGGGAAATTTCATCCTGCTCACTTCTGCGGTAATGACTGCACTCTCCCAAACACAGTGACCAGACGGAGTTTAAAGCAATGCTGTCCCAGGGTGCCTTGCCCCCGATGACCTCACTAGAACCCATGCAGCCTGTCACCAACACACTGTGCCACTGGCGCCCTGTCCACAGCACCAGATGAATCGGCCTCATTGGGACACCACCTCCCAGTGGCTCTGGATTGGAGCAAACACTATGTAAACCCAAGGACAGAGGTAGCCGCTGAGAATGCTCAGAGTCCCCTAGATAATGGCCCGTTAGCAAGGAAGCTTCTACAGACTTGCGTAGCCGGCTCAGGGGTTAGTTTCCGACTGAAGGAGACCACTGAGGACACCGAACTGGACCCCACCGGTCCTCTGAGCTTTTATCTTCCTCACCCCAGACACTCTCATTCAACAGCTCTTTAAACCAAAATTCACCATTTTTGCAAAGCCCTTTCCTGCAGGCAACCCGAGAACACCTATAACCAGGGGACCTGTGCAAGACGGAAGGTGACTTTCCATAGATAGAAGGGAGAGCTGATCAAGAAACTTGCAGCCAGTTTTCCCTAGTGATCCGCAGATAACCAGCTCTGCCACCACCACCACCGCCACCACCACGACAAAACGTATGGCCAACGTTTATCCAGCACTCTCCCTGCGCCACACTGCTCTGACTGCTACACTTGCATGGCCTCCTTTAATCCTCCCAACCACCCCACGAGGTAGGTGGTATCATTTTCATTGTGAGATGAAGAAATGGGCACGAAAGGTTAAGGAAGTCACCCAAGGTTACCCAGCTCGTAAAAGTGGCCGAATCTGGTCTCCCACTCAGATCCGGAGACCACATCCAGCACCCTCACCTGTCTTTGGAAGGGGTGTGTGTGTGGAGAGGGGCGAAGGGGAGGGTCCCGGGGTCTCCCCCGACTACCTGGCAAGGTCAGCGGCCGGGAGGACCTGGGCTAAGGGGATGCATTTCGAGGAGGAGGAGCTGAGACTTGAATGACTTACTCTCCACCAACATAAAACGCACTATTGAACCGGTCCCCCCGACTCGGAACTAAAGATACTGAAAGCGGAGGGGGCCTTGGGGAGCACGCGCTTAAAGCGCTTTGGAAGTCTCCACCGGGACGCTGGGAGTGACTCCCAGCATGTTTCTTCCTCCTTTAAAGGACACCTCTTCCCCAAAGGGGAGGGCAGGAGACACGATGGACCTTCGCAGGGAGGTGAGTCTGCCCCCAAGACCACCCCATCCCGGAGCGTGACGCGTCCTCCCCCGCCCCCGCGGCGCCCCCCCCCCCCCCCCCC
>PVJL010000971.1:0-22571 GCA_004026885.1 Lyroderma lyra | reverse complement strand
CAAGGCGCTCATCCTGCGGCCGCCCATCAGGAAGTCCTTGGAGGTCTGCTGGCGGTCCCCCGCGAAGGCGTAGTAGATGCCGATGGCGGCCGAGATGAGCAGCATGGCGGCGAAGACCACGTAGTCCCACGCCGTGAAGGTGCCGATGCCCCGCGAGGCGTCCATGGCCGCTCGGTCTCCGGCTCCTGCGAGGGCACTGGCGGCCTCGAGGCGCGCAGCCGGAGCTGGAGCGTCCCTGGGCGGCCGGGCGCTCACTTCTTATTTCCCCGCGCCGTGCGGCGGGCGTGGCTCCCGCGGGGATTGGAGACGGCCTCCCGGCGTCCGTGTCCAGCAGCCCAGACGGCACAGCGAAGCGGGGGCGGGGACACGCGCCGGCTGCAACCTCTGCACCCACCGCCGCCGACTGAGCCCCCGGGGCTCTGAAATTCGGGAGGTTCCCACGACGCGCTGAGCGCCCACCAGGTTCCAGGCCCCAGTGGCCCCCATCTCCCCGTCGCCGCGGACGCCTGGGCATAGCCTGCTGTTAAACTTGACACTCCGAGGTCATCTGCTGGCCATGGTGTCTCGGGCGAGTACTTCGATGCCTATTTCCTAGAAAACAATTCTTTTCCCATAGTGTTACAGAGGACTAGATGAGATTATACGCAGATGGCCCTGGCACCCCTACCATGCTCTAGCTGCTTTCAAATTTACTGACATTGGGGATGGTGCTATTAGAAATGGCCTGTTTTCCCTATTTTCCCTTGCTTTATTACATTTACATAATGCCACGAACTATGTAGAATCTATATTCCTGTTCTTTCAGATCTTTCAAATGTCTGATGTAAGTATTCAAATAATGACTTCAAAAAGAATACACGAATTCTCTATTCTCTGAGACTTTGTTTATCTGTTGTTTTCACACATGAGAAAAAGTTTCAGCTGAGAAAACCTTAGGTCATAATCTTTTCATTCAAAATTGTAGATACTTGTCTATTGTCGTTAAAATTGTTTGTAATTCTGCCATTACAGTACACATTCAATATTAGTTTCAGATAGACAGTATGGTGGTTAGACATTTACATAACTTAGGAAGTGATTCCCCCCAATAAGTCTTGTGGCCACCTGACACATACATAGTTATTACAATATTAATGACTATATTTCCTTTGCTGTACTTTACATCTCCCTGACGATTCTGTAACTGCCAATTTGTACTTATTTTTTTAATGATAATGCTCAAAACATTTATTAACTAAATCACTTTGAGGTTGATTTATGTAAGATAACTTCAACAAATAAAATGTTTAATGAAAAACTGTGGTATACAATATACTTGTCTCCAGAAAAAAAGAAGTCTTATTTTCAAGTTAAGGAAAAAAGATATTTAAGTAAATGTATGCTTAAAAAGAAACATTCATTCTGCATCCCTACCACATAAAAATAGCTCAAGCAGCCAGTGAAATCTTAAGAGGCGAAGCAAAATTTTTTTCAATCGTATTCAGAAAATCTAAAGTGTTTATTTGCTTGTGGAGTCTTTGCAAGTCTAATCTTTTCAGCTTTGGTGGTTAACTTCTCACTGCCTCTTTTTTTTCAGGAGGCTAAGTTTGGCCTGCCCATCTACCAAAATTTTCTGCCAATCCCTCTGTTCATGATCACCAGCAAGGATCTTGAGTTTTCTGCAGTGGTTTTTTGTTTTTTTGTTTTTTATTTCTGTATATGCATTTAATACTGCTTGAGCATCCTCAGGAGTTTTAAGCCTAGCATAGCATTCTTGGTCTCTTTCTCGCAAAGTCACATACACCTCTTCTGAGACGGCTGCCGAAGTGTCCCTACTTGTTTCCTGCCAGGCAGAGGCTCAGTGCCAGTGATCTTCACCATGACGCCGCGCACAGACTGTGGTCCTGCTGCATTAACCTTCCCCAGGGCAACACTTCTCACAGCTTGTTCTTTTCATTTTTCATTCCAGACTTCCTAGTTACTCGAGGTCTGTTTCCATTTCTGACTCTGATTTTCTTTGGGATATTATTTTGTTTTGTTTCAAAGAAGCCACATTGGCTTTCCGCAGCGATAAATACTCTCTTCAAATGCATCCATTCGCTCTCAGATGGTACTCGGAGTGTTATGACCTCTTCTCCCATTCTATGCCTCTCTTTATGTTTTACCTTATGCTTCCTTTCCGCTTTTAAGAGGGATCCATCTTTTACTTTGCCAGTATCCTTTTCCTCTTCAGTAGACAGTCTAAATCTTTGTATTCTTAGGACACTTCTGAAACTTTTTTAAGGTTGTCTCTCTGGGCCGTTTTCTTGACTTTTGATCTGGGGATGAGGCATTCGGCATGCTCAGAACTACTTCTCATCCATCAGCTCTCTCCCATTTCTTCTTTTACTTTGAGGGTGGCTTCCGGAGTTCAGTGTCCCCTCCCCAGAGCCCTCAGACGTGGTCCTGGACCTCTCCACGTTGCAGCCTCTGCTCTCCGCGTCTGTGTCCACATTCGAGCCTCTGGTCTGGAGACCATCTTACTTCCTCACTCGCCCTTTTCCTCTCCTTTTCTTCAGCTACTCCAAGGGCAGGAAGGGGCTTATTTTTCTTGGTTAGAGGAAATAGACCAGGTTTTCTTGGTGTTTCTTCTGGTGGGTTGTTAAGAAACCCAACAGACTTTGCTGTTGGTTCTTTTGTGTCAAATTCCACCAAGGCAAATCCCATTGGATCTCCAGTAGACTTATAATGTGGTATATTTATATAAACAACATTGCCACATTTCCAGAATACTCTTTCAGTCCAGCTGTGATGAATCGTTTTGAGAAGTAATTCCACATACACTATCCGCTCATCTCCATCCTCGGACCTTTTCCCCCAGAGGCTTTTCCTCCTGATCCTGGTGCCTTCTCAATCCAGGTCTACATGGGCTGAACTTTTCAGTGCTCTGGCTATAAACTTCCCATCAGTGGTCAATTTTTTTCACTTTGTTAAAAGACAAGACAAGTGGTATTATATCAACATATTCATCTCTAGATATTTCTATCTGCTCTCAAAGAAATCTATCCTTGTAAAGAGCCACATCTCCAAACCAAGAGCGATATCTTAAAGTTCCTGTTTAACTTGAGACCATTCCTTTTTTGTTTTGTTTTTGTTTTACTTCTTTTTTTCTTTTCAGTACTTCCCAGAGAGACTCTGGACAAAGGATACTGGACACAACTGTGGCCAAGCTTCCCTAATGAAACCTGGAAAGCAAGGGAAGTAAAGAAGAGCTTCCTTTAAAGCCAATAGCTTTAAAAAAAGAAGAAGAAGAAGAAGAAGACCCCCTGCATGCTTCCCCCATTCATCTCTTTCCCAAACTCATTCCCCAAGAGTGTAAATCTCTACTCAGTATGTTTCAGTACATCAGGTGACCGCTGTGGACCGCTCGCCCTCGAGACGTACTGCACAGTTATTGCCCTGGGATCTCGCTTTACCGTACTCTGGGGAACTTTCCTGGTCTTTACCCAGTTGACCTCTTATTACCTGAATCTCATGTGTCCTCTTTGGTATGCTCCTTTGTCTTGGCACCATCCAGTAGCTGAGAAAGAACTAACAGGAGATATCTCTAGTGAGAGCTAGCATGTCTGAAAAAGCCTTTATTCTTCTCTCATACTTGGTGGGTTGTTCTTTAGAGGCTTGCAACTACATCATGCCCCGCATGACGACGTTTTGGTCAACAACCGATCCCATATACAAGCTCTGCCACAGGGCCTTTGCAGATACCGTTCTCTTACCGAAATGCTCTTTCCCTAGGAAGTTGCATGGCTCGCTCTCTGACACCATTCACAGCTGTGTCGAAATGTCTCCTCGGACCAGTCAGACCTTCCTTTCCCTAATTAGTCCATATTAGATGTGACCCTCCTCCTCCACCCCCATTGTTCCCTATTCTCTTGACATACACTTTCTTAAATATATGGAGATGTAAATACCATATAACATCTATCATATAGCCATACATAGTATTATGTTTGGTTTGTTTTCTGTCCGTTTATCATTGCCTGCCATTCTACTGCTCAGTCCTGCCCTGTATACAACTGCACTGGGAGGAGGGACGAGAGATGTTACAAGAAGTAGACTTAATCAGTTTTATTTATTACCTCCACTTCAGCCTATGACACATTTAGAAGGTGGATTGGGATTTCTTGGGCTAGGAAGCCAGGGGCACATTCAGCCTAAGTGCCCACGTCCCATCCCTGCAGTCTTGGAAAGCACACCGGTTGGCTTCAGTGTTTCCTTTTAAGGCACTCATGGAAATACTCATCTTGTACGTGATTTCCATCCATGTCTTCAGTCTGTATTGCTCATCTTTTCTTTTTTGCATTAAACATTTAATTACATAAACACTGGGTATTATGTGGATGCTCTGTGAGCGCAGACAAATGTCCTATGATAATTATTTATACCTATGACATAATTGATATAATTGTGCCTATTTTAATGGGATTGGTATTGTTTTTAGGATAAATGGATGTTAATTTGGGAACTCAAGAAAAAAAATTTCTATTGAAATTAGTGTTAGGTTTTCAGCCTATGAGAAAATGAGTTACATTTTCTCCCCATAAGGGCCTTTATTCCGGAGCAATTATCCACATTGGTCGGGTAATATCACACATTACTTACTTGTTTATTTATGTATTCTAGCCAACCCTACAGAAATATTAGTTCTGTGGGACAGGGAGATTGTTTTATTTAAAGCAGTACCAGGTACATGTAGACATTCAATAAATAAATACGAATAAACAAAAAAAGTAACTTAAATTGCAATGAGAAAACACTTTTTCTTTTGTTTTGAAATATAGAAACATGAATGGTTAATGATTATCATTAGATTAAACATACAGGAACAAAGACATGTAAGAAAAAAATACAAAAATGATAATAGTTATTGGAAAGTTGCAGTTATGAGGAGGGTTTGGTTAAAATTCCTAAATTCTTTGAGATGTTATATTGTTTTATTTAAAAAAAAAAAAAAAAGGTAATACCCCAAGTGAAAGCATGTTGAACTGAAAGTCCAGAGATCTGGATTCCAGTACCAAATGTGCTGTGTGATTTAAGGTGAGCGTCTGAGTTTCTCTGTGCCTCTGTTTCCTCTTCAGGAAGCTCCAAAATTCCGATTCTCCTGCTGCCAACGTTAGCCGCTCCCACCCCTTCCCTGTGTAGTGCCTACCCTCCACTCTGGGCCGGAGGGTAGAAACCTTCTAGACTGGTAATAGGCCAATCTAAAGAAGTGGAATTGTTCTCATTGCTAATAGTCTTTATGATTACTATTTTCTTTAAGGTGATAGATTCTGTCCGTATTCCAGTGACTACTCCAGTTTCTGGCAGTGCGGTGTGACCCGTGCTCCCAAGGTCATTCTCTCTGTGTTTCGGGAATAGCTCAGAAAGCCGTGAGGCCAACTGGTGCGAGGAAGACGGCAGGACATTCCACAGCATTAGATGCCTGCTTTTCCTGTTTGGGTGGGGTGACGGCTCAGCCCTGGGCTGGTGCTGACGTCTCTTTGCTCTCTTGACTTATGGTATTTGCTTCCCTGGAGACACTAGAGAATCACAGGTAGAGTAAACCAGCTTTCACTGCTGATCTCTTGGGGCAATCCTCAGGGCTAGAAGGCCAACTTCAAAAAACTCTGTGTGATACAGGCTGTCTTTGACTTTAAATGGAGTCATTTAAAGTGCATGCGTGCTCACTCTGGGTCTCACAGGATGAAGCAGTCAGGGTGGTATTTGGGTATTTCTCATCTAGTGAGCAAGGTCACTTCATGCCATGAAGCAGTGACATAGACCCCAGTTGACTCTCAGTATCGAAATCTCTAATCATAAGAAACAATTCCTCCAGTTCGCTTGCACGTCTGCCCATGACACATACAAGCCCCAATTTCATGATAGGTGAGGGCACACCTCTGTGCCAACACCTCTGTGCCAACACCTCTGTGCCAACAGTGACCGTTTCCCTCAGTCTGTCAAATGAATGTGTAAGTGTTACTGCATCATTCTGACCGGAATCATAGAGTAAGTAGGCCAGCCTGCTTACATAAAACAGGAAATAACCCAGCTTTTGAATTCAGGATGTTTCTTAAGACAATGTTGATACACCTGTGATTAGAAGCATCATTTGTTGGATTTAATGAGCTAACACATGTAAAGCAGTTCTTGGCATATAGGAAGTGCTCAATAAAAGTCAGCTTTGGTTGTTTTATTTATGTATTACTATTATATTCAAATACATTTGTGGCCCTTTTTCCCTCTAGGAAGGGTGGATGTTGTTTAGGGCAGAGATTCTCTCCCACCTGCAATCACCGTAGAAAAATTAGAATATACAGATAAGCTAAAAAAAGAAGACTTACTATACCCTCAGTCTAACCCAGGTTTTTATAATGGATATTCCTCAATATTTTAGACAGAAGGAGGAAAGTATTTGTAAATGTCATCATCAACACACAGCATATATTAAATACCTACCGAATGTGATACGTGCTAAAACAGATAAAAAGAGATGTGCCACAGGATGGAACTTAAGAGGAAAAAAAAAACCGTGATAGCAGAACATCATCTATAAAAATAGGTGTGGGTTTTTTGAATGGACATTTATATCCAGCCTTGAGAAGATGGACAGTGGTACCTTGGTACTTGTCATTCACTGGTTCTGGGAGGCGTGATGAGTACTAAAATCGACCAGAACCAAACACAGTTTTCCCATAAGGAATGATATAAAGAAATTTCACACGTTCCCAAATCAAAAATACACAAAATGACCAGAGAGGCTAAAGATGAGGTCTCAAGGGGATGTGTACAGGGGAAGAGCTACACCTAACACGTGACCCTCTGTTTTGACTGGAAAGGGTAGCAAATCCCAAGTCAACCAACACCGATAGGTTCTAGCTTGCACATCCAGTACCAAACAAACGACGAGCACTCGGAGAACATTTTTGGGTCAAAATGTGTCAAATACCAAATTCGACGCGCTGCGAAGCAGTCAAGTACTGACGGTATGATGGCATTGTATATGGGATTTTTATCGATCTAATAGTCTAAGAAGTCCTGTAGGGAGTCTTTTTTAAAATCAACTATCTCCGAGCAGATATCCATTCACTAAGTTACTCTGTAACTCAATTTTTACATTTCAGGCTTAAGAGAAAGTGTGCTTCTATTCCTCCCGAGGCCTAGAAATGCCTAAGGGAGATGTCTTGTGAATGTGGCACCCAGCAGCAAACCGTACTTGACTCTCAAGCTCTACGTGACATGGGCTGCCGCTGGAGATTTTGTCAAGGGTCCGCTCCGGTCCCCTCCGTGACAGAACTAGCACAGAACTATCTTTCTACTGCAGCAAATGGGCCCAGAGCCTCTAAGATAAGGAGAAGGGCCCATAGCAGAGAACAAGCACTCCGAATTTCCTTTCTTGTGAAGGTAGAAGGACAGGAACGTGTCCCCACATTGCAAGAGCTCTGCTCAGTGGCACCATGAGTGTCTCCTCTGCTCCTTTCTTCTTCTAGGGGTAATGTGGCCTCGCACAGCTATGAGAAATGCTCCCAGCTCAGCCCTGGCTGCTTTTCCAATTCTAGGAGTTGGAGGGATTTTGCTAGCCCAGTGGAAAGCACCTGCAACCCAATCTAAACCCAAGTCTAAACCTAGTAGACTAAGAGTGTTCTCTTGTCCTCAGAAATTTGAAGCTTGACTGAAGAATTCTGAAAGTAGACCAAGTCCCATTAAGCTGAATCTAGTGTCACTTTATCTCCCATAGCAACTTGCATGCTTAATCTGGCAGAAGCTCTCCCCTTCAAGCACCATTACAAGCCCCTTCGCCTTTTTGAAATGAGCACAGAAAGGAAAGAGGCATGAGGTGAGGTTCCAGGCTCTGTGCTAAGATCAGAAAAGAACCCACAATGTCTTGAAACTTCATTCCCATGTTTATTTCTAGAAAAACTGAATTAGACAGACCTAGACACATTAACTTTGTTAGGGCTGGTGCTTTGCAATCCTCTAAGACACAATGCTGTTCACTACCAACAAGTAACGAGAAAGATCTGAACTAGGGACGAGTCGGGGAAGCCAGTACACCTAGAATCTCCCAAAGCCAACCTAGTGCCATTATTGGCTCTGAAATGTACAAAGTCCCATTCTTACGAATAGGTTATGCTCCTAAAATCTATTTATTTAAAAACTTACTTGGAACTAAGAATATATCCCACACCCTGCCCCAAATAATCATCTCCTCCTTTTGCATTATAATTATTTTTAAAATATTGATTTTTAGTTTGAGGGGGTGTTTGATTTTATTAAAACTTGAATTTTATCCAGCTGATACATGTATATGGGAAAGCAAGTCAAATGGTATTACAAGACTTATAACTACATAATGAACACCCTCTTCGACAGGCATCCTAACCCCTAATTCCCACTCCTCAGACAAAACCACTTCATATTCTTTTAACTGTTTCTTCAGGTACTGACGTCCATATTTCTAAGTAGCTATGTACTACAGCTATTTCTTGATGTACTGAGGCTTAAGTATTTTCTATTAACTCCTTGCTAGGGAAACTAAGAATTTAGCACCCTGATCAGGCTCTACTCTTTCCCCACCTTCACAAACAGATGAGGGATGTCCGAAATATCCAGCCCTAAAATACCTCTAGTTTTCCTGTTACATGGCTGGATATTTTTCTGGAATATATATATATATATATATATATATATATTTCCTGTCCCCAATTTTCCCTTAGAGAAAAAAACTCAGCCATGTATTTTATGATGACTATTTAAATGTTATTCATAGCCAGGTCACACAGTGTACTAAGAAGAAACTGACTTTTATATGTAACCTTTAGCTTTTCCCAGAGTTAATAATTGTTTTCCTCTCTCTCTCTTTTTTTCCATTTGCATGTTTGAACCTCTTAGCAATTCTTTCATCTTTAATGCCCCAATTACTTTCCATCCTCAGGCCAAGATTCTGATTTGCAAAAGCTGTAACAATTCTCAATTTCCTTCCAATTTAGGCATCTCACTTTGTACTCAGTAAGATACAACTCTTGAAAAAATAACTGGTTAATCAAAAAAAACTCTAGTTTTAAAAAGACATCTCCTACTGACAGAATGAGAACTTAATTGGCTTTCCTGCTGGCTAGCGAAATTCTTCTACTGGTTTTCTTATACAGAAAAGTAACTTTTCGCTTTTAAAAATAAAACTGGAAACGACTGAAGCACAGAGAGAAGTGATTCAGAGGAAATTCACGTTGAGTCTAGAAGGCACACTGTGTCAAGAAAACAATGACTGTAGAATAAACCTTATTACAAATACTTGACAGGGCACAGAATACCTGAACATATGCCTCATGCAGCACAGCCTCAGCCCTCTCATTTCTATAAGCTGGCGGTGCACATGGTTTCCTGCTTGGGTTATGTTATGACAAGGTGCCATTACTAGGTGACAGTTAAACAAAGGCAGGAAGCACTGGGACGCTTGCTCTCGCTTAGAAAATCTCACACCTCTCCACCAGGATAGACAAGGAAACAAGGTTAAGACCAGGAACTGGTCAAACGGTAAAGCCAGTCTGCACTCCGGAATGCCCCTTCTCATTTGTTGTCACGGTAGTACAGCTTTTCCATTTGATTTATTCATTGTTCCCTAGGATATTTGAATAAAATCAGCTGATCTGCCCAAATTCATTGAGTTGTGTACATTCAATATGTACAGTTTCTTACATGTCATTAAATAAGCATAGGTTGATTTTAGAGCAGCTACCACGAACTGTTTACTTACTGATGTAAGAGGTTGGCCAAAATACAATAAACAATGTACACTAATGAAATCCACATACTTTTTGAGGCTTGCTACCTAGTAATGTGTGCTTTTCTTGGCTATAATGTTACGAACTCTGACAATAAGAGAAGGTGATCCCTCATTTTTTAAAAAAGCCTAAGGTAGTTGTGCTGAGAGACTGGATTCTAATCCTGTAATGCCACTATTATACAAAGCAGTTTCAGAAACTCCTTGCCTAGAATTATCTTCAATATCTGGTACAAATGCCAGGTAAAATACAGATGCCCAGTTAAAATGAATTTATTATACCATGAAACGTAATTATACCAAAAAATGTTCATTATTTATCTGAAATTCAAATTTAACTGGGCATCCTGTATTTTTATTTGCTAACGCTGGCAACATTATGCCTGGGTACTTTTACATAAACAGCTTAACCAATGACAATCTTCGTGGAAGGTGGTTGTGATTTTAGACAGAGTCTAAAGTCTTTCAAAGTGAAGTCTGATGCCAAGAATGGTAATGCCACTTTGGGTTACAAACAACATTAAAAAGTAAGCAGACAGGTTTTCGGAGGATACTCGTCAACTGGCTCTCATAGAAGTGTGTAGAGTTTTCTAAGATGATTTGAATTAACAGCAGGCTTTGAAAGAGTAATTACCCTTCCAAATTAATCACTGAAAAGAGTAGCCAGATTCTGAGCAGGAACCAACAAAACAGAGCCATAGATTAGGGTGTAGTTTCAAATGTTAGTATCAGGTTAAAGAATTGCATTCAACTAGAGAACCTTTATATACTTGGCTCTATAAGTTCTGGCTTAGTTTTTTGTCATTCTTTGGGAAGAACTGTACGAAAAAGAGTATTTCCCCAGAGAAATTCAAATGAGTTTACTCTCTGGTGAGTTAACTTTCTCTGTAAAACATTGTAGTCATTTTTTTAATACTTCCCTAGTAGATAGTAAACCTCAGATTCTATGTCACGTTCACTCTCAAAATTCTTGGAAGTATGTCTTCCCATGAGAGCTATTCCATAAAGTATTGGTGCATTGTAGGTACTTCATCATCTTATTGTTATTATTGTTGTTATTGTTATTTACATAAAAATACCATAATATTGAATATTGCAGGAATTGTTTCTCAACTTTTGCAGATGAGGTGACTATGGTTCAAAGAGAGAGAGAATGATTTGCTACTAAAAAGCATCAGACAAAACCCCATTTGTACTAAATGGGTGCTTTTTTTCTTTGGACCAAGCTGACTCTGAAAAATACAGTTAAGTAAATAACAGTTTGAGTTTTCTTCCCACTTTGAGGGTTAGAAGGTGACTCCAAAAAAATAAGTAAGGTGAGAACAATACATTACTGAAATGTGACATCCCAAGACACATTTGTTGGTTATTAGACTCAACTCAGAAACCAAAACCTCAAGGGTTTTTCAAAAGTAACAGACATATCCACCTAAATTGATGTCTATTATTGATAAGAAGTGATCTGAACTTGTGACCCCTAAATTTATCACTGAAAAATACATCACAGATTTAAGTTTGCAAACGTTTTTTAAATAGGATACAAAAACCACTACACATGAAAGAAAAAAATTGATAGATTATGTTGAAATAGAGAAGTCTGGTAATCAAAAGACATGAGCAAAAATGAAGAAAAAAAAAACAACCCAACTATAAAGTTGGACAGGTATTTTTAATAATTATACAAACAACTCATATATAGAATATATAAGCAGCTTCTACAAATCAATAGGAAAGTGGCACTCAATAAAACAATGGCCAGAAGACTTACACACAAAAAAAAAGACATCCAAATAGCTAATAAGCACATGAAAAGGTGTTCATTTTCACAAATCATCATGGAATTGGAAATTAAAACCATAATGTGATATACTACTTGCTCACTAAAATGGCTAAAATGAAAAAGATGGAAAATACCAAGACTTGGCAAGAACGTGCAACAACCTGAGTCCACATACACCACTGGTGGTAATATAAATTGGAAAAACCTCTTGGAAAACTGTTTGGTACTAAAGTTAAATATAAACAACTGCTAAGACCCAGCAATTCTACTCATACGTATATACTCAACAGAAACACAAACACATATCCACCAAAAGGCATGCACTAGCACGTTCATAGCAGCACTCAAAATAGTAGTCCCCAGGTGGACATTTCCGAAATTCCCATCAACAGCAGAATGGATAAACTGTGACATATTCACACAATGAAATCTTACACAGAAACATAAAGGAATGATTTATAACGACAACAGCAATACGGATGAACCTGAGAAAGCTAATGTGGGGCAAAGAAGCCAAACACAAGAGAAAGCATACAATATAGTTCCCTTTATATAAAATATTAAAACAGGCAAAACTAATCAATGTTGTTAGAAGTCAGGACAGTGGTTGAACTGGACAGGGAGGGGAGTAGGAATAATGACTGAAAAGGAGCATCCAGCAGGGCATCGGTGGTATGGTAGTATTTCTTCTTCTGGGTGCTGGTTATAAGGCTGCATTCAGTTTATGAAAATTCACGTATGCACCATTATAATATGTACAGATTGTTACTATAGCTTAATAAAAAGTTTTAAGGATTAGAAAAATACTTAATATTCCATATGTATCAGAACTTCACTTAGAGAGTTTACATGCAGTTGGAAGCAATGTTTTCATGAGATGCTGGTTAGAAAGTAGTATGGTAGACAGCTGCTGTTTTGCCTGCTCTGTATACCTTCTTGTTCTTCTGACAACAAAATTTTAGTTTTCCTTTGAATAATTATCTATCACTTAATGAGGCTTTCAGACCCAATGTCCTCCTCCAAGCCCATTTCGCCACTACAGGGGTACACATGCAACTCAAGTCAACCACTGAGACAACCTTATCCATCTAGACATGGTGATTGGTCCTAATATTGGCATATATCCCCAAACTGAATGGCTGTCTCACACTTTTTCTAGGATGAGTTCGTGATATTAATTGTTCGACCTGGTATGTGCTGGGACTCATCAGCCATGTGCCTTATCTGAAGTCCCTGTATGTCTGTGGAAGCCTGTGCTTTGGGTCCTATCACCCCTCCATCAGTTGACTACCTAACAAGACTGGAACTGAAGCAATAGTGGTAGCAGGGAGAGAGGGGGAAGAACAATGGACCATTCCCGTCACAGTCTAAGTGAATGCTGACCTGAGGCAGACCTTAAATTCCTATAGAGTTAGAAATATATGAAACATGAAAGAGTGAGGTCACTTTTTGGACAACTGTAAAAAATACAGGGTTCGGCACAAATAATGCCCCTGTGTGAGCTGGTAATCTCTACCAAATCTTTTATCACAAAATCATAGCATGTAATTCGGTAACATAACAATATCACACTCAAACATGCTTTAGGTGACATTTTAGGTGAAATATTCAAATTGCTGTGAGACATTCATGTACAGGGTCTGGCGTTACTTCTGCCGGGCCCTGTATAAGCTGTTTTTCCTGTCCAGCAAGACTTCGTCACCCTTTTAGCTAATGGCACTTCTGTTTTTCTTGGGTACATACTCTCCCATGCTCTCAGTTCAGGTGAGCCAATCACAACACACGAGGGGCACACAGATGAGTGGCTCAGGCCTAACAAATCGGAGTTACAGCGATGGGTTCATGGATGGGTATGTGGGCACATCACCCAACAGAGATCATGGAGAGCCGCCCTGGGACTTTTGCAGAACAATTACAAAAGAGACATTCACTATTGTTGTTTTAATTGTATGATTACATTTATTGGGGTAGCATTGGTTAGTAAAATTACACAGGTTTCAGGTGTACAATTTTATAATACATCAGCTATGAGTTGCATTGTGTGCTCACCCAGTAGCCAAATACAGGGTGATGGAAGGCATTCACTTTTAGGCTTGTAAAATGGTAGGATGGAGAGTCATCCTGAGAATTAAACTCTCCGGGGACAGGGCTGAAGTCACATTTGAATAGCACACCCCAGTGTTGTATCGAAACTACTGCTAGTGACCAATAAATGTCCTAGGTACTTCCATCTTCTCCTCACTTGGCATAGTTTCTGGTGTCCTTTGGATTCCCAAAAAGGCTGAGGATGACCTTTAGCTCGCCAGTGGTTAAGGGGCTTGACCTTACTGTCCCTGGATCTGATCTCTACTACTCAAAGTCCTCTTTAATGTTTTTCCAGATGTCTTTACACTTTAAAAGTCCTGATAACCTGCCTTGATACGCCAGTGTTCTGAAGATGTGTATACACACCAAACTTACAGTGAATGACATCACTTAAGGAAGAAGTTCCAGCAGAGCACCCCCAAACTGAGTGGCTGTCTCATACAGTTCCCCGTCCCTAGAGGTATCTGGTATCAGTCTGACTCAGCAAGGCTCAGGAAATTGTGTAAGATCACAAAGCTGGTAAGTGCAAAGCCGAATAATTACCAACCCGGATTCCAAAAGCCGTGTTCCTTCCACCACGCCAAGCTGCACTGCTTTTCCAGTCTCCTTTGTATGGATGGGTTTGCAATTTTTTTTGGGCTTTCCTCTGTCTCTCACTCCCCATCAATGATCAGCGGTGTGCATTTTAAAGATGGACACCTAGTATGTGACCACAGAACGATGTGTACTGAATTACACTCAGAAGCACCGATCTAAAGTCGTGCCTAATTCAAAGACTCTCAGTTGCTTCATTGGTAAAAAGAATCTGACTCCATATTTTGATGTTTGAGTACTGTCAGCTTTTAAGCCCCTTCTGCCCCACATCTGGGCAAACTGATAAAAAAACCTGAGTGTTCTCTCCTTTAGTGCTCATGGGAAGTTTAAACCACGTGTGGAAACCCTGGTCCCACCCCCTAACCATACACAAACACACACATTTAAAAAACCCAAGCCAATGCCATTTCCTTGCCCTCTCTCACTCTACATTGCGATGTGCCTGGGAGTGAACCCGCTGTCCTCGGAAAGCCTCATTATGTGAGTAATAAACCTTTCCATGCCCTCTAGGTGTGAGTGTGTGTGGCATCACCGGTCTTGACATACCAACCAGATTTTGGGTGGGGATCCTTCCTATTTCTGAGGAGTGGTCACAACAGTAGGAATAATACTATCCTCAAAGATAATTGTAAGAAATGACAGATAATGTAATAAAGTACAGTGCTTTGCAATCACATAGTAGGTGATAAAATAGAAATGAGTTAATAATTATAGAACTTAGTACAGTATCTTGCAGATATTTAAGTGCCCAATGGCTCCTTATCTCCACTGACTGTGATAGTAAGGCTCTTCCTTTCATTTCAGAGGTAGAAGGAAGACAAGACACTGTGTAACCGCAGCATCTCTACCAGACACATTAAACTGAAATATCTAAACTGTATGGAAGACTACTTCTTCCAATTTTCATTGGAAAGGAAAACTTGGGTATGCAGCAAATGTCAAAATCATGGTAAGTTTCTCCTTGACTATTTTGCGGTATATTATGGGAGATAATTTTAGATGCTGGCTTAGATATGCATTAAAATATATGGATTTATAAGGGAGGGAAGTTATTCCTTTTAGAATCCATTTCATTCCTTCTGATTACATTCCCAGTAAATTCTCAGTTGCTGAGGGTGTCCCAGTAGCCCTTCTGAACAGGGAGCATGCCTCAGGCTTAGAGATCAGGAAAGACAGGTTTCGTTAGAACTGTTTTCATTAGATTTACTTTCATAGGTACATTCGATGTTGAGCAAGTGACATCTGTCTCCAATTTTATGGTAATGATATGAAGTCCTTGTCCAAAAAACAGTTTTTAATTTTAAGAAACTGATTTGATTTTAAAAACCAAATCAATACTAGTAGAGGTAATACAAAAGTATAGCACACACTCTGATGGTCATGCAGAATGACAAAATTTTGGGAATCACTGTCCTACTATACATTTCAATTACAAGGCATAAACAATCCCCAGAAGATGATGTTTCCAATTAGTTCATTTCAATTCTAAATCCTGACCTGAAATACCTGAAGTGTAAGGAGAGTCAAACCTGAGATGCCAGGATGCTCCTGCCTGTGATCCCACTTTCTCTCTCCCTCCCTATTCAACATTCCAGCTTGGATGCCAAAATTTCACCATCACAAACCAGGGGAGTCCTGTTCTGTGGATAATGAAAATAAAGTCAATGCAATAATTTTAATTAAAAAGTTAATTTTTATTAAACCCACATAGGTATCTAATCTAGACTTCTGAAATCACCTTCAAGTTCAAAGGACTATAATAACAAATTAATAGCTTCATAGTTATCATATGATAGTAAGTAGAAAAGTCAATTACTTGACACAGAGAGTATGGGATGGCCTTTGACTGAAACCAAGGCAAGTGGTCCTTTTAAATAACATGAGCTTTAGCAAGAATTAGATAGATAGACAGACAGACATGTGTGCACATCATATGTATATATTCATATCATTCGACATGTGGAGCACTTATTATAGACAAGGCAGTTGTGCTCAGTGCTGTAGGGGATACACAGATAAGTAAAGACATGGACCCTGGCCTCCAGACCTTAGCCTAATCTAGGTTCCCTGAAAGACAACATATATAAACTTCCTGGCACAAAGTAAGTGCAAAATAAATATTAGTTCTCTTACCCCACACTCCTCCTCTTCCACATTCTCATCCTTAATCCGAAGTAAAAGAGCCTCATGAATTCCCTTTAAGTGAAATGAAAGGGAATGCACTGCCAGGCTCCTTGGCCCTTCTAACAACGCAAATCATTTAACAACACCTACAGAAGATTTCACGGGAATAGAGGCAGAGTTTTCAGAGTAAATAATTTGCAGCCTCAGGATCCTGCCTTCAGATGAGCTGGAGGGAAGCTTTTGGAAGGCGGGGCAGAGGCTACTGAATGGGAAGTTGACAAGGCACATTCCAGGACTTGTGTGTCCCCACACCAAGCCCATCCTGATGTCATCATACACTGCCAGTCTGGGCAGCTGTGACCACTGCAGGTCTGACACAAATGCATGCTTAGGAAGGCACCCTCCCTACATTACTCACTCTTGACAAAGGGACAAAGTTCTTTCACAGGTGAGCCACAGAGCGCAGTCCCACTCCCTGGGATCCCGCTCTACGGGGAACTCCACCACCCTGGTTGCAAACGTTCTCAAGATGACAGGAGTAGTCCATTTTTCTCTTTTAAAATGGAAAATGGGCCTGTTTTCAGTTGCCCAGAGCCTAGCATGGTGCCTGACATACCTAGGCATCCAGTGTAACACGTGTTGTTTGCATAAAGGATGAACTGAAAGTGTCACTTGGGAAATCCCCAGTTCTGTATGACCAGTAAGGAGTCTAAGAGAGTGATAACAGCTAACACTCACATGGTTTCTATTATATGCTAGGCGTTCTTCTACACGCCCAAAGTTACTACATTTTTTTTACCCTTGCAACAACTCTATGAGGTAGCTATAACTATTAACGGGAACAGTTATTTTATGCCCAGAGTACACATGGGAAAATAGAGATGCATAAGGATTAACTCCCTTGCTCACAATTGCCCAGCTAAGAGTGAGGGAAGCTACTACATTCAAGCCCAGGCTGTCCGGATCTGGACTCAGCGCTCACAACCACTAAACTAATAATGCCTCACAACACTAATGGAGGGAAAGTTTCCACTGACGCTGTATCCTTCCAATAAAGAGCTGCTTGAACATATATGAATAGCCATGTTTGTTTTAGTAAACACACACCTATATCCTGTGAACGTAACACAGGCTGAAATGCTGGACCCTTTCCTATCTAGTTAGGGCCATACAATATACAAATGCGCAGTCCCTTCCCATTGAGTTAGGGAGAAAGGCCTCACAGCTCAGGCTAAACCAGTTTGTAAATACACACCCTCACATGCCAACTTATACATACAAATGCATAAACCAGACTTCGGTTTGAGGTCTTACTAGGAAGAATAATCATGTATTTAACTTCAGAAGATCCCAGACCACCTTCCTGAATACAATCATTAACTGCAAACAAGTCCAGCTGAGGCAGAGCCACATGGAAAGAAGTTCAGCCCACTAAGACTTCTTGAAATTCCCAACTGTTTCCTTCCTTCTTTCTCCTTCCTTCCTTCCTTCCTTCCTCTCTTCCTTCCTCCTTTCCTTTTATTTCACATTTCAAACAGATTATATATCATATGTTCATGTGATGAAAGAATCTTAGAGCCCAAATATGATTACAATGAAGTCTCTCCCACCTCTGTCCCCTTCAGCCAGTTCCCACCTTCCTCTAAATGGCCAATACCTTGTACAGCGCTCCAGAGACTGTTTTCCTAGATATGCAAGTGAACATCAATACATGGCTTGTCTCGTTCATACTCAAATTCACAACATACTATGGATACCGCTCTGTACTTCGCTTTCTTCACCTGACAGTAAGTTTTTGAGATTCCTCCACATCAGTACTACCTGATCAGAGCTACCTCATTCTTTGCATAGTTATGTAGTATTCCATTGTATGCTTATTGCAAAATAGGTTTGGCCAGTGCCTTGTTGATGAACATTTGGTTCCAGCCTATCAGTTTGTTACTGCGTACAATGTTGTAACGCAGAAACGTGCCCATTTATCATTTTCCTTGTGTAAGGAAACCTTACTGAAAAATAGTAATGATTAATAAAGACCTCCATTCAAACAAAGAATTATCTTTGATACGCTATAGGAAACACAACCTTACTAAAATTTTGTAATCGAGCAGTATCAACCTAGAATGGCCTCAATCTTCTCTACTCTCCTTGCTGTTGTCCAACTCCTCCAAAGCTTAATGTCTACTGTCATCTACTCTGAAAATGTGCTCTGGGAATTATCTACATCAGAATCACATGGGGGTGGGTATGAGAAGATGTGGATGGCTGGAACCCATCCCAGACCTAATTCAGAATATCTTGGGACAGGTCTTGAGAACCTGCATTTCACGTAACTCCCTCCTGCACCACTCATAGTTCACACACACACTAAAACACCCACTGTGGCTAGTCCTACTGTATCCTTGAAGCCCCTTTAATAGTATTAACTCCCTCCTCCAAATCCCTAAACACTTATTTTCCATAAATTCACGTGGAACACTGCCCTCCCTCTCATTGTTTTCTTTGACTCTGGGAGAAGTGAAATACATATTTGAAATCTGAGCCTTACCCTGTGAGTCTCAAGATGTGGTGTTTACTTAAGGTTTTAACTTCACATTAACTGATTTATAATCCAGCCAATTTGTGAGTTCCTAGTTAATGTATGAAGAACAACTCACAAATGATCACTGGAAAAATAAATGACCAACTTAGCATCAAAATGCTACTGATTTTGTTTTTTCTCATTTAGCACTGGGTTCAATCTCTGCTCTAATATTTTTATCCAACTCTTGTGACTTTGAAAGCAATATTTGTTGCTATGCCTTTGGCCAAAAAAAGTATGGCCATTATCCCTGGTTCTTAAAAAATCAATATTAATCAATAACAACCATCACTGATAGGGATTTATAATACTTTGATACAAACATTTGCTATTTGATTACAATTAATGGTTTCTAAGATTCTTCTTAAGGCTGCCTTTTATGTTATGAAAAAAAGAGACAGTTTTTATTGAGTGCCTATTATTATAA
Source organism: Lyroderma lyra (assembly GCA_004026885.1). NCBI lineage: Eukaryota > Metazoa > Chordata > Mammalia > Chiroptera > Megadermatidae > Lyroderma > Lyroderma lyra. The sequence continues at coordinate 3,205 of PVJL010000971.1, read as the reverse complement.
GGTGTAAACATAGTTACGAGAAGTGGTAGGACATAGTGAGGGGCACAGGCCTTGCTTCTGATGCATCACTAAGTGGAAATCTTAGAGTCATCAACAATAAGCTTATAATCATTATCTTACACATATGTCGGCTAATAGCAGGGTGTGAGCTGCACAGGAAGAGAAATCTTGCCTGTCTTGTTTACCACAGTACCCCCGGCACCTAAAAGAACACCTGGAACATAGCAGGAGCTCAAACAGTATTTGTTAAATGATCGTAAGGGGCAGTCCCTGGAGTGTCGGCTTTTTATATATACTTGGATCACTCTCTTAAATCACCATCTCCATTTGAGAAATCGAGGAACAATCTGCACAACTGCATACTATGCAAATATTCTATGCATTGTTCTGGAAAGGTAAAGCTTCCCCAAATTAGGGCTATAGCCCCTCTCTTGTCAAGACTTCATTTTGATTCTTTCAATGAAGAAGATACTGAAGACACAAGAGATAGCAGATGGACCAACAGGCATCACTGTGCCGGGGGTGCTTATGAAATGCTTCACTAAGTAACATACAGACCTTCCCTGTACTGCTCCCGTCTCTCAGCCAGGAGGGGGATTCCTCAGACCATTCACACAGCAGCCTGCTTGCCTGTCTGAGTCAATCCAGTTATTTTTTCTAACAAGATGGATCACAGAGGGTAGAGGTATTCTGTCCCCTTTATTATCTTCTCTAGGGCAGAAGTTATGGGCCTGTAACAACAGCTGTTACGATCTGAATGTTTGTGTCCCCTTCCAAAATTCATATGGTGAAGCCCTAACTCCCAAGAGATGAGCCTTCAAAGGCCATTAGGTTTAGATGGAGTCATGAAGGTGGAGGCCCCAGTGATGGGATTAATGTCCTTCTAGGAACAGGAAGAGACGGAGCCCTCGCTGCATTAGGTAAGGGCACAGCTGTAGGGCCGCTGCCTGCACACCTGGAACGGAGTCTCAGCAGGAAGGAGCTCTGCAGGCACCCTGACAGCAGACTCCCAGCCTGCAGACCTGTGAGAGAGTAAGTGTCTGGGGTTTAAGCTGCCCTGTCTGTACTATCTTGTTAGAGCAGCTCAAACTAAGTCAATAGCCCATCACAAATCTCTTTTTGCCTTGTTTTGAATACAAAGGGATAAGTTTTCCCCCCTAGTTTTTATGCAACTGTTAAAAGAAGAATATAGTCAATGAGCTTGCAGTAACTTTGTGTGGATACTAGATTTGTTGGGGTGATGGGAGGAGGGCTGGAGGGGTGGCTAAAAAAGGGGAAGAAATCAAGAAGCACAAATTCATAGTCACAGAATAGTCACAGGGATGTAAAGTGCAGCACGGGACATACAGTCAACAACACTGTAATAACTATGTATGGTCAGATGGGAACCAGATGTACCGGAATGAGGATTTTGTAAGTTATACAAATGACTCATCACTGTGCTGTACACCTGAAACCGTTGTAATGTTGTATGTCAAATGTAATTAAAAAATGAAGTCTCAAAAGGAAAAGAAAAAGAAAACAAGAATGATTTCAAAACAAAGGGGCTTCCAGAAGGGGATGTGTTTAGACGTTACTTGTTTTCTTTCCTTATTGCAGCTAAGTGGTCTTCCTCTGGCAAAGAGGCACTGAAGTTTTGGTATAACTTACTTAATAATAATAGACAACTGTCAACATGTGTTAATCTCAACTACTTGCCATGACAAGGAGAAATTGCTACCTGGCCTTGTCACGAGAGATTTCCCCAAGGGATTCCCATAATAATGATCTATTGTATTTTTAAAAAGCAAGTTATAAAATAATATTCTATAATTATATTTTTAATAACATAAGTATTTATAGGCATAAAAAATGTTCTGGAAGGATACACTCAAGGGTGTCGACAGAAGTTTTAACTACATATTCAAATTTGGTGTAATTTTTTACTTTTTTTTTTGCTTATCTAACTATGCCACATAAAGGTATTGCTTTTGCAATATGACAATCTTATAAAAAAATGTTTCAACTACTAAAATACTACAGGCTTCAGAAAAGCAGCATAAACAGTTTCTGAGAGTGCCAAAATTACATTTAGATTTAATGTTTTCAGACAGGGGTAAGAAAATTCACATTTATTAAAGTACTTGCTATGTTTCAGCAACCCTGCAAGGTGAGTGGTATTATTCCCATTTTATAGACCAGGAGACTTGAGGTTCAAGGGGGTTACATAACAGTCTAAATCACAGACCCAACACAGAGCAGAACCAGGATTAAACCAGATTCACCTGATCTCAACAGCCACCTCTCCACTTTACTACATAGCTTCCAGCATGGCATAACAGAAAGTGCCAGAAACCTGGTTTTGCTCACCGCCATTCATGGCGCCTGTGTACAATAAGCCGGCTGTCGATATCAGCTGCACCTCTGTGGCACCTGAGTCAAGTTCCTTGCTTACAGCTCAGGGAGTGAGTGCCGAGTCAGGGTCACAGACACTCCACTCGCCCCCTTTACTCACCCCGAGTGAACACAAGGGCTCTGAGATTCTGGTCACAGCTGCAGTGCAAAGTGCTGCGTCTTATAAGGCTAAATGTGGCTTACATTCTTCCTGCTTGTGGTGAAAGCCCATCATTAGGGTGACTTGGAACCCTTTGATAATTCTGATACACTTGCTCTTGAGAGAAGCATCTCTCCATCATGATCGACTGACAACTGGCCTCTTACTGCAACAACTGGCACAACATCACAGCGTTGCCTCACTGCCCTTTGTTTTCCTGTCCTGTTGGGTGTTTTGTTAAGCATTAATGTGGCTTAGATTCTCGTCACACCAAGGAGCGTTGGGCAATGTGATCTCTCTTCACTGTCACATCAGTTCTGTGAAGAATATAATTGCTGAACATTGTTTTCCCATCATTAAAATGGACGCAGTGGGGCACAGCATGCTGCACTTCATGGAGTAAGTCTGGCAAAGGGACACGTAGAGACTGACAAGGAGCTGATATCATAGGTGGAAGAAAAGCAAGCTCTGAACAGAACAGGGATTGGGGACAGTGTTTGAGCCAGAGGACAGGTCTATTGAGAGAAAATGGGTTTAGCAAGGCCACCTACTTGGAATCCAAGACTCAGGGGTCTTGTGAGGCTGCCCGGAATGTGGTGAACAAGGACACTGCTCAGGATGTGGTTTCTGGCTGGCTAAGGGGAAGGAGGGAAGCAGCATGGCCTGGGAGGC